>JAPSES010069820.1:0-11000 GCA_029822895.1 Maxillicosta whitleyi | reverse complement strand
ATGAAATATGTAAACATGTTTATAATTTGATTAGATCTGTACTGTTTTTACTTTTGCTCCAAAGTCTGATTTAGGCTCAGGTCATTGAACCTAACACACATACAGATTGTTGTTGTTGGAGATACAATGGTAATGCTTTGGAGTCACATAGTCTGATAACTGAAATGTTCTTTTCTTGTCTTTTACTCTGGTCTCGGCCGCTGCGTCCCTCTGCCAATGCCACTCAGTATTTTTTAACATCATTCTGTCACAGCGTCCCCCAAAGGGCCTCGCATCTGCTCAGACTGATATTCTTTGTTCAGACGAAGGAGAGATAAAGGACAAGAAAGTGAAATGAGTCACCACTGCATGACAGGGGCAAGGTGGAGACGCAAACTTTTCTCACCATAAAGTTTAATTTCCTCTCTCCTCTCCTCTCCTTTCCTCTCCTTTCTCAGTCAGGACTATCAACACGGGATTTTCCAGTCGATTGGTTTCAAGGAGTTTCATGACTACCTGACTGCTCCTGAAGGCAGCACCCAGCAGGAAAAAGACACGCTACGCAACAAAGGTCAGAGGAACAAAAAAAAAGGCTTAATCAAAGTAACAGAGATGGATAAAGACTCAGTGGGCGGTGGCTGATAAACAAAAAAGAGATTCTGTTTCAAGATTTTTGTCTCATCTCACCTTCATCTATAAGAGTCTCTTTTTAACCTCTTGTAGGTATTGAAGCTTTGAAGATTGCGACAAGGCGCTACGCCCGCAAACAGAATAAATGGGTCCGGAACCGCTTTCTTCGACGTGAGTACCCTTTACTTACCTCCTTCAAGATGGGAGTGTGTGGGTGTGTGTCCCCTCCACAGTCCACTTTCTTAGGCATCAGCACTCTTGTTGAACTAGATGAGATTCGTGCACTTCATTAGATGCACAATAAGCCTCTCAGCCACTGTATTGTGTCATTTATCCAGATGAGAGAGGGTGTTTGTGTGTGTATGCAGAGCTCCTATCAAGTGACGCAATATGTTTAATGCATTTTTAATGAAAAAAAAAACCTACTTCTTTGTGCTACATCAGAAATATTTGTCTATTTTTATCTGTATATATGTCTTTGGTGCTTCAATATTCACAGTAATGTTAGAGCTTCAAGTTTACATTTCCTACTAAAACCGTATATTTGTAGAAGGATCAGCACATTAACAGCACCAGATTAATCACTGATGGAAAGGGTAATAAGTAAAAACCTATCTCTAGTTCACACCTGCAGCTAAGCCCTTGTATATTTCTTTTCCACTACTAAGTCACTTGTGGCACCTGATGCATAGAAATAAACTGCAGTGGTTGGTTACCTGCCAGAGTCGCTGGCACTGCAGAATGGACAAATTTAGCCTGCACAGCCAGAATCAACTGGTGTGCAGAAGGAGCTGATTTCCTACCCTGGTCACAACCCCTGGCAGTCAGCTGTGTGTTAAAACATACATAATGGCGGAGTGTGTGTGGAACTTGGCCTCCGTGTCCCACCAGCAGCACGACCTGCAGTAACCCAGCCTCCTAATCCTGTTAGGCCCAAGTGGCTTAGGCCGTGCCAGACC
This sequence comes from Maxillicosta whitleyi, assembly GCA_029822895.1. NCBI lineage: Eukaryota > Metazoa > Chordata > Actinopteri > Perciformes > Neosebastidae > Maxillicosta > Maxillicosta whitleyi. The sequence goes on along the minus strand of JAPSES010069820.1, from coordinate 9,432 downwards.
TAAACCTTAATACCCCCGTTTCTGACCTCCCGCCTACTCACTGAACACACCATATGGTCATATTCACATACATGTGCATATGTGTGTTACTATGAAGTAATCTCTGTGAAGCCGCCCATGCGTGTGTTACTGGTGTAGACGTTCACATCTAAGAGCCTGATGGTACAGTCAGCGTGACACCTAACACTCGGAACCAATCTTCACATTTAAACTGATTGTCTTGGGTTTCAGAATACAATAAAGAACTTGCATCACTCGTATGAGCCTAAACTTTACAGTCATCAGTTCATAGACAGGAATTTGGCTGTCAGTTTTTGGAGTGACCTTTTCTACTAGACTCCAAAAAAATTGAATGGACAGATTAAATTCGTGCACAGATTAGAAATGTTGCCAAGCTTTGCTACCAACAGAACCATCTTCAAGCTTCAATATGTGTATTGTGATCATATTAATGCTGACATATGGGAGAGGACAGGAGACAGTTTGTAGAAATATGGTCCGAACATAAAAATCTTGGAAGTTTTAATGTATTTTCGGAACAGATGGGAGTTAGGACACGGGAGGACGGAGGAACAATGCCAGCTGAAGATGAAGAAAGTCCAGCAGTAGTATATAAAAGGTTCACAATGCCGGCCGTTGATTCATTTTTTTTTTTCAGTTTAAAATAGAAATCCCTACTCTCCAAATCGACTGCACGCCAGCATCAGACAGGATATGCAGAGTTATTTAGTGCTTGTGAAAGTGCAATGTGAAACCAAAATTAAATGGATAAAATGTAACAAAAACATGAAACTTGGTTCAGGTGTGTCATGTTAGTGTCGTGTAGGCACCCATATCCCTGCGCTTTGTTAGATCTGTGCCAGTGCTGGAGATAGATCTGGCACCAGTCACTATCATTACAGAATGGGGGGAAAGAATCTGTGGGATGTTTGGGTAGGTTAAGTTAAGGATGCAGCAACAGTACCGCTGCAAAATAGCTTTATGTAAGTTTTTTTTTGGTAGAATATGAAAGATGAAGCTGCATTAAATTGCCTATCTTTGCCCAAAATTACCCTTGTCAGTGGTGGCATTGTTCTTTCACATAACAATAGACCCATTGAAATCTGCGTCATCTAAAAAGCCAGGTTTGTACGAGTGCTTGAAATCCTTGTAAATACTTGAAGTGCATCGTTGTGTTTTCATCATTTGAAAAGTGCTTGGATTTTTTAGTTCTTGAAAATGCTTGCAGTTAGAACTCTATGGTTATTTATTTATGTATGTTTTAATATCAACTCTGCCAGATTAGATGTCAAGCCAAAGCTAACAGAGAGATGATAAGTGTAGAAAAATTAAACTTTATGTCAAAACAGAAAATTAGCGGGTGCTCTTGGCTCAACTCCAGGTACATTTTATCTTAATCTTTGGCTCGATGCCAGTGTACCTGAAAAACGCCTCATTGCTTCCATTTTTTTGGGATAAAACTTTGTGTACTCCTTTAATTTGTAAATGTTTTGCTTTATGATGATATTATGGATATTTATAGCACAATACAATGTACATCATTGTGATAAAAAAGTGAAAAGGAATATCCAGACTATATGCATTCCTGTAGATATGTTTTATACCCCAGTGATAAGGTGGAAATTCTTGAAAATGATGTCTTAAAGTGCTTGAATTTGACCTTGAAAAAGGTGTATGAACCTTGAAAAAGTACAAGAATGATGGTGGAAGTAGTTGGTGCGTTGTAGGATTGTTCCAGTGGAGTAGTAAAAGTCAAACCTCAACAAGTCAAAGCACTTGTTACAACTGTAAGAGGAGAAAAAAAACACTTTAACGCCTGTAGAAGTGGTTATAAATATTCCGTGTTTGAGATGACACTGGAGTTCTGGAAATGTTTCAGGGAGCACATCAAGTTTTGCTGAGTCTTGGGCACACCAACCACATCTTATAGTATTTGCGTGTGCATGCGTATTCATAGAATTGTATCCTCTCACCTTTCTGTCCTTCACCTGTTCTGTTCTTCTGCTCCTTCTCCTGCACTGACCTCTTTTTTTTTTTCCCTCGTCTCTCTGAACCTCACACACACACACACACACACACAGATTCTGTCAGCCTCAGCTGAGCAGGCTAATCTCTTGAAGCATTACAGAGCTGCCGGGAATTTGCCCCGACCACACAAACTCGGGCAATGGGGTCAGCGGGGGCTACACAGAGCAGACTGAGCATGCAGAGACTAATGGGTCAAAGGGAAAAAGAAATTGAATATGATGCAGTCTGGGCCAGACACAGACGTGTTAAAGCAGCTGGAAAATGATCTGACTGTAAGTGTAAATATATAGAAAAAAAAACTCGAAGGCAGATATTTAACCAATTTTGGAGTTTGTGTGTTTACGTAAGTAGCGCCGTCTATGCAGAGCAGTGGGCGTTTCAGCAGCATGAGCGGGACTTTACGGACTCTACGATGAGGGGATTTAAAGACCAGGTCAACCAGTTCACATTAAATCATGCTTAATTTATCTTTCCTTTAAGTCTGTCTATAAGTGGATGTGTGTACGTGTGTGTGTGTGCGCATGTGGTTATCAGGGAATGTTTAATTAGTGGATTTAATTACCCATAAAGAAAAACGGTAATTTGAGGTTATATTCATTTTAATAAGTGTCAGCTTTTATGCAGAGAGGCGCAGTGCCAAAAGTGTTTTTTTTTTTTTTTTTCTCCTCAAACCCCCAGAGGAACTCGACACACACACTCTCTCTACCTGTAACCAGGATACGCAGGTGTAGTTTGACTCGGGCCTCATGAGTGTTAAGTAACAGGGGTGTAGGTATCTTCTGGTCCCAAAAGTGAGTGAGTGAGCGAGTGAAGGATGCAATAAGAGAGAGAGAGAGAGACACATGGGCGGCTGGGTGGATGGAGAGTGAGGGTAATCCGATCCAGCTGAGGCAACAGGTGTGGGGCGAGTTTACACCCTTGTCTTCAGGCAAGTGCGAAGCTTTCAGATGCGCACGCACATAAATGGAAGTTCCTGCCGCAGCGTTGGAAACAAAAAAGGCGTCCGTCATCACAGAGGCTTCTCTTGATCACCTTCACTAGTTGGTGAGGAACAAGAGAAAGCTGGAGAGGAAGAGAATGATACTCAGGGTTAATGAGAAGAGGAAAAATGTGCAACTCTGCTTGTTTTTTATGCTCATTTGCAACATGTGGATGAAGGAGTTTTAAAACTTAAATTACTACGCATGTTTTTTTTTATACAAGGCAGAGGTGGTAAAAATACTTAGAAAGGGAAAAAAATGCACTTTAATGTTTTAATGTCAGATTGTGCGATACTGCCTAAAGTGGTGCATGATTATCATAGTTGACTAATAACAAGTGGAGTTTTGGGGGTTTTTTGTTTTGTTTTTTTTCCTAATGACCAGCTCCCTTTAAAAAAAAAAAAAACTTTTACTGTTACAGCCTCAGTCAGTCCTCATTCAACCGCATCCAAACTTTGGATTAAGCTCAAAGGTCTCTGTCTGAACTTGTGCACATTTGGTGGAGTCAGCTACAGAAGTTCTAAAATACAGTTAAACCTGTAAGTGGTGATAAAACTGTTGTAGCATAGAAAGTCAGATTATACTTCATGTACAGTATATACATGATGAGTAAACTTTATTTTTTTGAGAGACAGCCACAGATAAATAACACCAATGAGGTGGGGCAGAAAACAGTGGAAGAGGAACTATAGGAAAGAGGAAGAAGGCTGTTGAATGAATGGAGGCAGCTGTCGTGGTTCAGTGTGGACAACAGCCAAAGAAGCACAGCTGGGCCGGGGCCTCCTCACTGAGGCTTTTAGTAGAGTTTTTATAGCAAAGCACACACAGCCACACATCCTCACTCAGCAAACACAAGGATAACACAGCAAATGACTCCTGGCCTGTTTGTTGCAACAGGTGGACTACTGTTTCAACACACACACTCAACACTGGCAAGCAGCTGCTTGGCGACAGGAGATGTTCTTTTCTTGTTGGCAAAGTGATCTCCCCCATGTGTCTGAAAGCCAATGCTCACTGCATGTGTGTGTGTGTGTGCGCGTGTGTGTGTCGACCACCCTGCACTTTGTCCCCTCAGTGTTTCTTATCAACTCTCATTCATGCAGAGTGGATTAGCAGAGTTAAGTTTCACCAGACCCCAAATATAAATGGTGATCTGGTGGGGTGGGGGTGGGGGGTTTACATCCAGCATCTGGCAACTCACCGTGGCTTCCTTTTATTTACCATCACTGTACTCTACCCAGCAGGAGGGATATGGCTGCAGAAGGCAATTGAGGGATGGGGGTGTTGTTGAAAGAGATAAAAGAACAAAGTAAGAAGAGATACAGGTCACAAGAGGGCCCAGGAGGGTGGCTGGTGAGCTGAAGTATTTATTAAAACACCTAAAGACCCAACTTTGCATCTGGTAGGACCCAGCATTACCACCTGCCTGCTATTGTGTCATGAACACAAAAGACTTCCCTTCTGTGACATAGAGGAACACCACACTGTAACCACACCAGTGAAACCTGAGGCTTTGATTAACGGTCACTAGTGTTGTAAAAAAAAACAAAAAAAAAACAACACAAAGTGACTTCCTCTACGACTACACGGTACATGAACCCACATCCACGACAGTCCATCAGATTTAGCTGTGGATGGAGTAAAAGCACATGGAGGAGATGACTGTTCTATTTGTAATATTTGATGCATCTAACAGCAAAGTTCCAGATGCTGATGCCCTCTCTTTTGCCTCCCTACAGTGGCCTCTAGAATGTGGATGGACAGGGCTTGGTTTGTCCATTTTACAGTATGGTCTCTGGTCCACATAAAAACACTAGGGTCCACCTTCACCCTCAGACTTAATCTGCTACCAACCACAAGCATCTTCTGATTGAAAAAGGTTTAATAACTTTGGAACCACTAATTCTGTCTTTACATGTCTGTTATTCTGATAAAATAGAGTTTCTCTTTTCATTGTCATCACATATGATGTATTTAGATGTTCAGACGCTCCGTAGTGAACATGGAAGCACCATTATCTTCTGCTTGTTGTGACCCACCACTTTGTAAAAAGAGCTACTCAAAGTGGTTTTTAGCGGAAGGCACTCTTTAAAGGGATAATTGTGGATTTATGACATGAATCTGTATTTCATCCCCATCATCAGTGTAGTACATCCACACTGACTTACCTCTCATAGTGTCCTGTGAGCCCAATTCTGGTCCAGTTTTGGTCAAAACGAAAGTAGACCTGCAAGTTTTCACAAAAATAAAATGTTTTTCTTCTCAAAACAGCATGAGTTCAAAAGAGTGATTTATTCGCCTCACAATCCAATGTCCACAAAAAGACACACCTTATAGTCACTTGGCCCTACTTTCTCTCTCTTCTTATCTCTGAGCGCTGCCACAAGATGACAGCTAGTCTACCTGTTTCACTGCTGAAAAAAGTTGTTGACTAATGCGCAACAGTCAGCAGCATGACAGCGCACTGATAGTGTTTTATGCATGGTAAAACACTTCACAAGTTGCATTGAAGAAGAAAAATAATAATAAAAACTGGAAACAGGCTAACCACAGTTTAAGGTCTTTGTGAATACTACCTGTTAAAGCAGAAAGGTATAAGAAATGTATAGCTAGTATACACACTTATCACTTAATCACACATCTTAGACTTTCCTCATTTTTTGCAGCGATAATGGTAACGCAGTACCACAATACCATAATGATTGTCTGTTGTAAATCAATTCAAGTGGTCTGAGAGAAAAAGACACTCAATCTGCAACTGCATGTAGTCACGACTGTTTTCAAGCGGTATGAAATGAATCCCATGATGGAAGGATTTGGCTGCTCATAGGTGTTTTCAGACAGATGTGACTCTACCGCTCCGTGCTTCTCCATAAAAGCCTGGAAAAACAGATGCACTTTTCCACAGTGCTCTGAAACAATGTCACATCATATTTTATTTAGTCTTTTCAGTCGGAGAGTATAGAGATACAACAGTGTGTGCGTATTAACCCATAAAGACCCAGTGGTACTTTTGTGGTAGTTCCCAAATGATTTATTTCTCTATATTTAACATTTATTAAGTGGTTTATCAATATTTATTCTAATATTATGCTCTATATTTTGTAAGTGAAAATTCAGGTATTTTCCTGCATTTATTTAATCATCATGCAGAGGTTACATTTTATGGTGTTTATACCAAAATCAGAGTAAACATGAGAAAAATTTGTTTGTTTTTTTTTTTCAGTAAAATATATCATTAAGTGAACATAAACTCAGTGTGTTCATCCACTGTCATTGATCCAACTCCATTGATTTTACTGTATCAATATTGTAGAAGATGACCGTGTTTCCATGGTAACTACGGAGCCTCTGAACATCCAAATGGGTCATATCTGATGACCATGAAAAGATGACAAACAGTATTTTACACCAATTATTTACATGTATTGATAGGATTAGTGGATCAATGGTGATTTAACTTTGTATATCAGTAAATGATTTTGGTTACCAGTAGATATTTGGTTCTTTATGGGTCAAATTTCCTGTATGTGATGCTTTTTAACTCATACTTTCTAGATTTTTGTGAATCTAGAAAAAAATGAAAAAAAAAAAAAAAAAGCCAAAACCTCCAATTATTGGACTTCATCCATTGTTGACTTTTTTTCCCCTCCTATCAGCCTCTTAGACTTTCTCCATGCTTCTGTCTTCTTCACCATCTCTTTCCAACATGTAGAATATCACACACACTGACGTCACTGACAGTTCACACTTGAAGCCAAGGGAACATCTACTCTGGCCTCACGTCGGTGTACAAGCGTCCAGCTTTCAGTGAATTTGCACCGTTGGTCTATACAAACATTGCACTGAGTATTCCTCTGTCCAAGGAAGTACAGATGAACAGTTATACAGTTACTGCTTTGTACTGGTGTTTAATAATGGAGTCCCAAATGGCCTTCAGCAGAGTTGGTGAGTCCATACTATGGGGTGTCTGCCGTCATAGTTCAGTCTGTGTGTAGAACGGATTAAGCCATAATTGAGTTTGGAAACTGTGCTTTACAGGTTAATGGAATTCATTTCTGTGAATGTGAGTGGAGCAGCATGGATATTATGGAAAGCTGTTTCTAAAAAAAAAAAAAAAAAAAAAATTGTCTCTCTATAGGTGAACATAGAGATGGTTGACAAATTATAGATGAGGAGGCATTATAAATGCGGGGCAACAACCCCACCTTGAAACTGAAATCGGGAAGTGTCTTGCAGTGCAGTGTAATACCACCGATGAGTACAAGGTGCTGGCAACAACAAACCCTGATTCCAGTTCATTTATAATCAATGTCAACTTCTCAGTTGAGACTAATAGTTGATAAGGGTTTCCAAGAGCCATTCTGATTTCATACTCTTTATGTGGACCTTTTTATAATAAATGAACTGGTGGGCGTTTTGTAAACTATTGCTCCATTAATGAGATTCTAGAGACAATGTGAGGATTTCATGTGTGCTGTGTGGGCTTTGAGTGACAGGTGTGGTTGGCAGCTCACTCATCTGCAGTTGAACTACCAGGACATCTGTTTATTGAATAAAAAATAGAAAGCTGTATTGTAGCTGTAGGTGATAATTTTCTCTGACAACCCCTTCAAATGATTTTTTCATGCAGTTGTGTTTAATTACAAGACCTCACCTTTTAGCAAGACAGCTAGCTATGAGCTAATGTTAGTCAGTCCTTTTAAGTGTGTGTGTGTGTGTGTGTGTGTGTGTTGTGAGTGTGTGGAGTATTTTAATTTTTAATTTATATGTAAAGTGTACTGTATTTAAAGTGCTATATTAATTGAATGTTAACATAACTTTAGTCTGATGCCTATACTCATGATGACTGTTTATATATTCTACAAATTTGTAGTGAAACTGTTAGCAAATATACCTGTGTACATTTGTGGCTGAAGTTACTTGATGGCATTTGAAGACATACATTTACAAATGTATGGGAATATGCCAAGAGCTAACAAAACTACCAACAAATGAATGGTACTCAACAGATTATATCAGTCACTGAATAAAGTTCTTTGTATACACACAAGTGTATTATAGTAACAATATGTTTTTTGTCTTATTTTTGTCAAAATAACAGTGTCTTATCTTATTATCGACATGTGTTACATCGGCTAATAGTTTACAGTATAGTGCTGTTGGCTTACCCCTGGTTTTAGATAGAAAATAGATGCATTAAAACCACAAATCACCTCTGTTGTTTATATGGTGTGTGTTATCAATAATGGCACTAAAGATCTGTTTGGAATTATCCAAACAGGGTCAGAACTGTCACAGTTTATTCTGAACTGTGGATCAACAATCAGCAGCAAGTGTAACAGTATAATATAGTGGCTTTATAATCATCTTTCCCCCCTGTAGAAGAAACACTACGACTTCACCATCAAACTCCATCCGGTTCATTTAAAGTTATGTCCAGTGCTTCTAACTTTTATCCCTTTTGTCAGTTTCTTTAATTCTTAGTGGTTCATCTTGTCACTGACACTTTGGTTAAGACCGCTAACTGTCTCACTTCTCCCACTAGTGGTTAAATAAATGCCCTAGTCTGTTAGCGGGAAAGACTTAAGTGCATATTTTTGCAGTACATTGTCATGACGTCAGAACTCTTCAAGACTCTAATGATCCTTTAAGGTAATTTTATAAAATATTTTAAAATGGAGATACTACATACAGCTCATGTTTAATGTAACATATTTTAGCAGTGTGGTTGGTTTCTTAAGGCAGTTAGCGTTAACTTTAACCCAAAGCCTGTCATGCTTCAATCTTTTGTCCAAATATAGTCACTTAAAAAAAAAAAAAAACAAGCGGGCAAGAGAGACGAACTTTAAAGACTTTGAAAGTGGGGCAACACTATGGGTACTTCTGTGAAACTGGGTTCATTTTAGTACCTGGCACAGCTTTTTAAACCCAATAATAAAGAAACATTTAGACATATTTTCCCCCAGGATGTACCTAATGATGACCTCAGATAAATGCAAAAACTTATTCTCTTGCTCTGAGCCATCTCAAAATGAATGAGTGAATGGAATTAATTTTTCATAATATATTGGGGACAAAAATAGGACCAAAATTCGGACCTGAAAAGCTACCTAGGTGTCAGTACATTTGATCTAGAAGTCATGGCTGTAGAAGGTCTTCTATACCCTTTCTATACCCCTATAAATAAAGATGCTGTGTTAAATTTGACTATCCTAGTGGTTTTTCTAATCCAGACATGTGGGTTTTTCATGAATATGCAGTTTCATTCCAGTTTTCATGTGTAACCCATCATGTCCACTCAGCGTTACATGCAGAACCTGCCTATTTATACGCATATAAATTGTGAGTGATTTTGTAACAGCAGCCATTTTTGTGAAACACTTCCTAAAATGTACCTGTGAGAAAATTAAGATATTTTTAA
>JAPSES010069810.1:0-11001 GCA_029822895.1 Maxillicosta whitleyi | reverse complement strand
ACCTAACAGAGCAGGTCCACTCACTGTTCATGCACAGGTGGACCTTACAGACCCTGTAGAACCACATTGGACCTGACACTATTGATTCACTGGAACTGTTGCTGTCACTATCTTGTAATATATGCAGAAATGACCAAAAATAGTCTCTTGTCTGATAAAGAGTTAAACCTTCAGCTCATCCTGATGAACCTCCATGTGTTGCTGCGTTCCTCATCAGTAGCGTCTTTGTTGCCACAACAGCACATGTGGGCTCTCAATACGTCCTGTTACACCAGTAACAATGATGTCATTTCTCAGGTTCTTGTAACGACACGAACACAGTGAGGTGTTTTTATTCTTTGTTCTTTCAGACAAACATAATCTATACTTCCTTGTCCATATATAAACTTGAAGCAAAGCCAATGGGGGGGGGGGGGTCTAAAAAACAAAACAAAAAGAAAAGCAGAATAGTATACGCACAGCCAAAGGGATTTCTAGCGGAATGTAGCTGCCTGTTAAGTCTTGTGTACACATTGTTGCTTTCACCACAGTGTACACAGTCACAGACCTATCTACCTGTTTTGTCCCTCTACGGCCTTGGCTGTGCGGTCAGTCAACCTACCTTATCTCCCTATTTAGACTGTATTTTTCCCTGCACTTTGCGCGTTCAGTCCCCACAACCGTTATTAAAACATCTCTGATAAAACTGTGATATTATTCCAAGTACATCACCTGTTCTTATCCCATGAAACTTCCTGTTCCAAAATCTATTATTTGTCTTTATATCCAACTTTTCTTTAGTAATTTATCACCATTTATTCTAATATTATCCCTGTATTTTGCTTTTATTTATTTTTTTGCAATGTATTTTCCTGTATTTAGTGAACCGATTATGTAGGTATTCATGAAAGCTCACATTAAAGTTGAGGGTTTTCATATCAGGAACAGAGGAAACTGAAAAATAGTGAATTTTTCTGCAAATATATCAATAACCGAGTAAAAAAAAGTATCTCCATCCACTGTCATTTGTCAGATTCCATGTTTTTTTTTTCTGGAATCAGTGTTGTAGAAGATGATGGTGTTTCCTGATTCATTACATAACCTGAGAATAATAATGTAAATCATGTTTCTTCCTATATTTAATTTACTGTTTATGTAGATTTTCATAAAAGCATTTGAGGGTTATATCAAAAACAGAAAACTGAAGGAAAAAGTGGGGTTTTTTGCAGCAAAATATGTAGTTAACAGAACAGAAAAATGAGTGTCTCCATCCACTGTTATTTATCAAACTCCATGATCATGTAGATGTTCATAAAATCAAAGTAAATTCAAAGGTAATTATATTAGATAAGAGAAAATTGAAGAAAAATGTACTTTGTTTTTAGCAAAATATATTAAGTGACATGTATTTTGTGGTTGACACTGAAACACGGATATTGTCCCATATCTAATTATCATGTCTAAAAAATATACAGGTAATTATATCTAAACTGAAGAAAAAAGTGACTGTTTTAGCAAAGATATCAATTGAATGGAAAAAAGTGTCTCCATCCACTGTCATTTGTCAGATTTTGTGGGTTTTCTTGGTGAATCAATAGTCGCTTTTCCATTGACCTTAAAATTGCGTAAATATAACTTGCACATAAAAATTTACCTAATGGAAAAAACGACAATTTCGCTAAAACCAAAATTTTTTCGATTAAACATTTTTGCATTGGCAAGACGTGTTTTTTTTAATTTTTTTTGTAGCACATTTGGTATATCACACAAACCTTTAATGGAAAGACGTTTATCTGCAATTAGAGTCACATGAATAAAAAAAACAACTGATTTTGACGGATGTTAAAACAAGTGAAGAAGAAGAGTTTAAAAGACACATGGTGTGGTATGTGGACACATCAGGAAGCTGAATAATTGTATAATTTAGTTCAGAATAGAGGGGTAATGTATAATAATAAAAATAATAATGAATAGATCTGTAAATCAACATGATATGTACGTTCGTCAACATGTTGATGGAATGACTTCTTGTGATTAAAAAAATAAACAAATCATCGCATTTGTGATTTAATTGGAAAACCAACGTTGGGCGCTTGTGTTCTTCTGACATTTTGTAAATATCGGTAAAGTTTTGCGCAGATGTCCAATGGAAAAACCACAAATGTTGTAAAAGGTGATGGTGTTTCCACGGTAACCACAGAGCCTCTGAACGTCCAAATGAAAAGAAAGACGGTAAAACTGGATTTTACAACAAATATTCCCATAGAATCAGTGGATCAGATGTTATTAGATATTTTAGGTCAGTAGGTGCTCCTTGGTTGCCGGTGGCTGTTTGGGTCTTTTATGGGTTAAATGGAATATGGGGCAGCGTTTTGTAGGATAATATGAGCTGTGTAAATAGCAAAAGCCTCACCAAGGTTGTAATTAATCTGCTTTTCCTTGAGCGACCTAAGTGTGTGTTTCCTAATAAGACTGGGTTGAGACATGTCGCTGTGTTTGTGTTTGTGTGGGGGTGGTGAGTACATTCCTGGTTTGGCATGTTTGACACCGGCTCCTGCTGTAGAACAGCAAAATAAGAAGAGGTGAGCGGCCGTACCCACTTTACCCCCCCATTAGCATTACGCCATGACACCCTAACCCTGGATGAAGGAATCCCAGGCTCCTCTGAAGAGGTCACTGAAGGTGCTTGACCCGGCTGGACGGGCCGGCATAATAGAGAGCTGGACTTGCATCAGGCGCTTTTTTTTTTTTTTTTTTTTTTTAAGCTCTAGAGACTTTTCAGTGGCCTGTCAACGTGCGACAGATCAAAGCAGTAAATCATCATGTGTGAGAGATCGATGTCTTCAGCTCCAACGGGGAGGGCTGAGTGAAATACCAAAAATGCAGTTCAAGCTTTGGACAGGGCACATACTTCACTACAGTGCCTCAGACAGGTGCAGAAAGTCTTGAAAAGGAACTTTGAAACGCTGTTTTCCAGACTGTGAAAAGTCTGGAATGTTGTGTGAAAGTATTAATAAAGTATGGAAAAAAGTTACATTCATAGTTGAATTTTAGTTTATGCTCTAAAGAACATGAAATAAAAGTACATGAGGGAAGTATATTAGTATAGTTGGTTTCAGTTTACTTCACAGAACAAAGTAATCCTACTTTAATCCACAAGAAAACATGAAAAACGTATATGTGAAAATAAAATCTGACTTTTTTTTAATACATTTTGTTCATTTGGAAACAGACTACTATCCACATTTGTTTATTATGTCTGAAAAATCAACGTTCCTTATACGTTCTCTGTTTAGAAAATGAAAACTTTTTTTTTTTTTTTTTTACAAAATATGACTTTCTTTGCATATTTGAAAAGGAGTGGGAGGAAATGCAACTTATAACACAAGGCACAAAACTACTGGTACTGGAAGGATTGTAGTGAAAGTTGTGTGTGTGATATCCATGTACTTTTGTGATTTTTCATACGTTTTGAAAATGTTTCTGTCAGTAAAACAGAATTTACTGCGAATTACACAGTAATTCAATCATATATTTATTAAATTAAACTTTAGTATGACACACAAAAAGTAGAATCTCAAGCAAAAAATAGGAACGTAACTGTAAAAATATATAGCCAAAGTCTTTAACTTTCTACTTCTACACCCTTTCTTGTCTTTTCATTTCTAAAACAGGCTCATTAGTTTATTTTTATAACTCATTGTTCTTTGTTTTGCATCACTGCATGCCTTCACGGCATCAAGCCCCACATCAAAAGACAAAATGACCAGCAGTGCATATCGTATGTGACGAATACAGCGTCGTAAAAGACATAACCAGACAAGGGAGGGAGACATAACTGTGGAGAACAGGTTTTATTATCTATTAGGCGAGACGTCTGAGACTGGGAGAACTTATGCTGCCTTCATGTGCTGTCAGGAAAATTAAGTTTTCCACATTTTAAGAATTCAAAATGACAAGTGTGTTGTGTTCAAGTGCTTTCGTAGCAAAATGAAAAAGGGCTGCCAATTTATCGTGACCTGCTACTTTGGTAAAACAGGTTTTTTTTGTTAATTCGTCTGTTTACGTTTACTTTTGTAACTTTATTTTGCAAATTGTGTATGCTATAAATGTGCAAAACGGTCAGGTAACAGCAGCAGAATGCTAATAAAAGTGCTGTTTATCATTGGATTAATCCCTTTTTTAAAAGTTTAACGGTTGTTTTCATCTCTGCAACTCTTATATCACATTTTTTTACAGTTCACAGTGGAAAATACAACATAAGGGGGTGTTTTTTTTAACTAGTATTTATCATAATTCCCATGGTACATGGCAGGATAATACACATTTAATGTAATGTGACATTCAGTCTGTTTTGTACAGAATAATGCTGCACAATTTGGTGAAAACATCATATTGGATAGTAGATTTGAGTCCACTTACTTGGTTATTGAGGAAAATACACAAATGACTCATGCTTAAACGTGTATTTTTTTTTTTCACTTAAACTCCACAAACTTAATCCAGCAACTTAAGTTTAGCATGTTTTTGCATATGACTTCCCACTTCTCAGCGCCACTTAATCCATGCAACAGGCATTTTGTTTGTTTTTTTCTACTTCTCCATTATGTTCAGCCTAATCCTCCTAAATCTGGACCTTAAATCGGAGTCGTGTGTGTTTATGCAATCACTTAGTGTGATTGCGATTACACAGAAACAGCAGCAGAATGGTAGAAATACTTTAAATATCCTTGAGGAAAGATGTTTTTTCCTTACACAAGTGTATCTCCTTCTTCTTGAGTAAAGAATGTCACCTTTGACAGATATTTTCATCCCAGTCCTGTAAATACATGACTGTTTTTAGTCAGTTGAAGGTAACCCAAACAAGTTCTTGCAATGCGACAAGGCTGCATAGCAGTCATATTAGACATTTGGCCCTCGCTGCGTTTGTTATTATGAAAACCGGTTTTGCCCTGATTGAATTTATGTGGACTGGGACTTGAAATTAAGAAAATAAGACCCCACTCTGCTGCTTTTAATGCAGCCGCACTCAATTTACAGCTCCAGTAAGCACAGGCTCAATTATGCAGATGCAGATGCAGAGATGGTGACGCGTGATTGTGAAGCGAAGTATTCCCACTAGACGACTTATTTGGGCTAAATACAGGAAAGGGCAGATTTGGGAAACTGGGCTGTTTACAGCGTAGAAAGCAGATCCCTCCACTATTGAGGAAAGGAGCAAAGAGAGCATTGTGCTTTAAAGTAGTTTCAAGCCACAGGAAAAAAAAAAAATAGACTTCGTGTTGGGATTCCTGGTTGAACGAGGTTGGAAGAGTGTCTTATAACTGTTACTCTAGCTTCTTATTTTATTGCTCACTTAAAAAGCAGGAAGGGAAGAGCTTCATCCTGAATAGAATGAGTTTAGATTGTGTAGTTGGAAGTAGAACAGTAGGGCTTGTCACACCAATAAGGGTTTTTGTCAATGTTTCTGGATAACTGAGTAAATATGTACACCGGTACACTGTAAAACACAACTGTTATTCTGCGTTGGAACACAAAAATACAAGTTAAAACGGTCTCGTATCTTAACTTGAAAATCCTTGTTGAACTAACTTAATAAATGTTCTTGACTTAACCTCAGTGACAGTTCAGGTGAGTGGGCGGAGTTAAGGCATATACCAGGGGTGTCGAACATGTGAGTCCAGTCCGACCCTTGGGATGAATTTGCGAAAAGTTCTAATTACACTAAGATATAAACAATCATTTTAGTCCAGGTTCCACATACAGACCAATTTAATTTCAAGTGGGTCAGATCCATAAAATACTACCATAATATCCAACGATAACTACTCACAACTTCAAATGTTTCACCTTGTAAATGTTAATTATATATTTTCATGTATTGATATCAAAACAAAGTATAATTTTACAAAACATGCGAATACCTGAAGAAATATAAACAACCTGAAATGTCTTGAAGTGCAATTCTAACAGTATTATATCTGTTACAAAATGTTTTGTGTATCTGTAGATCCACTGTGATCTGTACGTTAAAATGAACCTGTGTAAATGATAGTGAAGCGTAATATTGTTATTAAATTACACTTATTTTTTCAGTTTGTCCATGTTATTCACATTGTTTTAAAACATAGTTTGTAGATGTAAACATTTTCATAACATAATTTCACCTTTTTCACTTTCAAAGTTTGCAGTTGACATTGTTTATATATTATTATGTTATTATTTTACTTATCAGATTTGGCTGAATGAGGCCCCTGAACTAAAATGAGTTTGGCACCCTGGCATATATGAATGTATACATTCACAATTTGCCGATGTAACATCCAAATGCATCACGGACAAATGGCAGGTCTCTTTTCCGACTGGCATGTATTTTTTTAAGAAATTGTCTCAACTTTATGAGCTTCCATTGTTTGAAATTATGGAAGCAAAAAAGATTTGGAACTTTATATTTTTTAACTGAAATTGCTGCATAATAATAAATAAACAATAAATTGCATAATAATAATAACGCTTATTACATTTTCAATTATGTCTTGGTTTAGCTTTTAAATGATTAGGTGAGGTAGACATTTGCAAAGAAATAGAAAAAATTTGGAAATAAAGGTAGAAGATTATACTTTAACCCTGGGCTCACCAGTGCTGTTACTGTCCTGCATGTTTTTAGATGGATCCTTCGTCCAAAAAACCTGGTTCAAATGAAAAGTCTGTCATCAAACTCTGCAGAAGTCTGATAACAACCATCAGGTGTGAGGGAAACATCTGAAACATGCAGGAATAGTAGCTGTCATGGACCAGGGTTGGTCACTCCTGCTTTAACCCATAAAGACATAAGTATCCATTATAGACCAAAGCATCTACTGATTATAAACCTTTAATACCTGTTGATTGACTAATTCTATCAAAACATGTAAATAATTGGTGTAAAAATACAGTTTTTCATCTTTTCATGCTCATCAGATATGGCCGTGTGAACATTCAGAGGCTCCATAGTTACCATGGAAACACCGTCATTTTCTACAACATTGATTCACCAGTAAAACCCATGGAGTTGATTCAATGACAGTGGATGGAGACACGTTGTTTATGTTCAGTTGATGATATATTTTATTGAAAGTCCGTTTTTCTTGGGTTTTCTGTGTCTGATTTAATAACCCTCAACTTTAATCTGAGCTTTAATGATCAGTGAATTAAATGTAGGAAAATACATGATTTTCACTGAAAAACGCACAAAAAAGAAAATAATATTGCAATAAATGGACACGGATCACTTAAGAATGGTTAAATATAGAGGAAAATAGGACTGACATGATGATGCAGTGGTCAGTACAGTTGCCTCATAATAACAGCCTGGATTGAGTCCAGCGCCAGGCCACTAAATATAAATATATACACATGTTAATTCAGCTGAAAGAAATCTTTAAGTTGAATCAACTACCCCAAGAGTTGAACCGACTAACAAATCTGTGTCCAGACAGAGGTACGCACAGCAAGGGATATTTCTGTGAGACAACATGGTGGATGTTAGTTGTCCTTAGTTGAAAAAACATGTTGCATTTGATGGAGAAAGCGTAACGTGACTTCTTCTCCACGTTGGTCGTCAGTGAACATCTGCAACGTGTCCCTGTTGTGGTTGAGCTTCAGAGCATCGGACGACCAACTCGTCACGAGTCAGTGGATTGTGATGTGATTGGATGTGAATTAACCCCTCCTGACTCACCCCTTAATTTATGGCTGCATTGTCTCTACAGCGCTTCACAATAGTTCAAACCTCTCATTACTCTGGTCAGTCACCGAAACTGAAGGAGCCCCCCCCCCCTCCTTTTTTTTTTTTTAAACCATACAGAGCCAATAGGGTAATATTCAGTTTAGTGCCTGGTACCCTTCGCAACAGTGCATGCATTCACAGTCAACGATGTGAGTCTGACACCCATTGTCCCAAAAAGCCTCTCCAGACTGAAACGCTCTTGCAAACTCTCAGCTTTTTTCCTTTGCAGAAATGATACTTTCCCAAGGCAGGAATAGTAAGACACCTGTGGGACTGGGGTTTCTTCAGAGATTCCCATTAAGCTCGTTCTATTTTCAGATAAAAGTTTACTTAACCCTAAATGGAAGTTGTTGTCCGTCTCCGTCTCCTGTTGAGCTGTGGCCGAAGTCAATGACGCATGACCGAATTCTGTTTTCAAGCTGCGTCTGAGAAGATACTGTTTACGTGGCTCCTGCGTGTGGTCAGGTCAGCCATGAGGATCCGTCAGATCTCCACGCCGCCGCGCACACGTTCACATTCCTCTTTTTGTTTAGGTCGCAACCTCATCCGGTGGTCACATGTGAAGGGCATGTTAGTAATTGGAGGGGATTATTATTTTGAAGTTGGTCCTCAAAGGGGTCACAGAGGACGTTTGGAGACCAGATGAACTGTGGTGGTGGTGGCCTCTGATGCCTTTGTGTTTGACAACGAATGGGGCCTCCGAAGCTCTCCATCATAAGATTAGCCTAAAAAACATTCAGCCTCCAGTGCGTCTTCATCCCTTCAATAACAGCCTAGTATGCGCTGTTTTGGAATCACCTGCTGCCTTTTTTTTTTTTTTTTTTTTGTGGCATGTTGTTGATTTCGGCATCTATTTTTAGGAGCTGGGTTGCATTGTTATGGCTGCTTGTGTGACCATGTGACCAGGACAGGTGTGTCATCAGTGATTTCATGCTTCAGCTCTGCCAGGCAAGGTGTTTGTCGATTTGTCCCGTCAGCCGCTTAAGAAAACTGCACCAGCAAACAGAAGCCGAAGAGGGCAGGGTGTTAACAGGCAGCAATTAACAATATTATTTTAACTGTCTCTAAGTGCCGAATAAAGATTTGATTGTCAACAGGTATGATATGTGGCAGTGCATGTGGGTTGGGCTGGTTATAGAGATGCACAAATAAAGCCATGCAAATGACAGCCCTTTGCTCTTATATAATTGCAAAAGATGTGTTGGGTAATATTTTGGATTCAGAGACTCTAGAGATGAGTCATTTTGATGTTTAATACTAGTTAAATGTTGAGTCTTTTACCCATCACCTCTGATCTGCACAGTTCACATGTTACTGAAGCGAATGGAATCAATTTAAATGTTTTTCATGATAACAAAAACAGTGCTTTTATTCATTCCATGTTTTCTTTTCTGTCTGTTTTAGTCACATGATACACACAGGAGTTAGGACTTGATTGCATAATCATTGTTTTTGATGACTTTTGATGGTCTAATAATTTTTTACATGACTGCATGTAGCTGTTATTAATGGACGACCTGAAAGAAATCCACATGATGTGAGGACAAATTTCTTTCCAAGCATTTTGTTTTAATTGAAAAAAATACATAAAGAATAGTGATTTTTGCTACGTTTAATACCAAATGCCATGATTTGCAGAGGTTCCAGATTTCACCACTCTGCCCTCACCCTGATCTAGGGTGGCCAGTAGAAACATAAATGTCCAAAAAGGAGAGAAACTATATAAAAAAATAAGGTTTTCTTTAGTGTGTACTCACCTGAAAATATGTCTTTTGTTTCCTTAGACTGAGCTGTGTATGTTTTCAGTGTTAATAATAAAATGTAATTACACATATATTGGTTTATGTACATTTATATAATAGATTTAAAGATCTTCCACTAGATGGGACCTTTAAAATGAATGTATTGTAATGTGCTTTTTGAGTAAAACCCATTCTCTCATTAATTGCAAAAAATACATTGAGTATTGTGGTTTTCGCTGCACTTAGTACCAAACATGATTTTGTTTCAGACAGTACCACTCTGCCCTCACCCTGACTTATGGTGGCAACTAGAAACACAAAGGCCCATAAAGGAGATGTACTATAAATAACTACATTTTTATACGTCTCCTCACATGAAAATATGTTTTTTTGTTCACTTAGAATGAACTATTTACGGTCGTAATGACCCAAAATGTGCAGCTGTGTTTCTGAAGTGCATTAAAGAAAAATCAAAAGTATTATTTAGTTTTCAAAGACTTTTTTTTTTTGACAAATAAATCAAATTCAGGCAAAAAATCAATTGGTCATTCCCAGAACTTTTGTCCATGACTGTACACCTACAGGCAAAATGGATTGTTGTTCAGTGTCTCCTGCTGTTCGATAATAACTAAACCTGCTTCCTTTTTTGTCTTTTTTTCCATTTTATAGTAAGTCATCCAGCTTTAAGGTGTATTACTGTCTCCTACTACATATGACTGTGGACCAGAGTTAATATAACCTTAACTAAAATGAACAAAAGAAATCCTGATCCCCTTAAATCCTTATAAATCCTACACATAAAGTAAGATGTGTCATTGCTCGACCACGTGTCCTACTTCGCATACTTGTTGCATTCCCACAGAACAAACACCCACTCGTTACTTTAAAGCCTCTAAGACAGCGGGTGTGACGGAGCATGCTGTAATTTCTATTTGACAGAGCTGTTTTTTTTTCCCATGCTTAATAAACAAATGTTTAGTACAGAAAGTGCCTGTTGGCCCGGTTGTGACTAACACACCCACCCCAGAGCAGTGACGAGGTGGCTCTGAGCCATCCCGCCAGTAAAACTCCCAAATATTGCTCAATCCCAAGCATTCCAATCCGAGAAGGATCGCTATGCATGTATAATGGTGCACTTTAGCCGGAACTCCATCATCATTAGTCACAGGTTTAATGTTGATATGTCAGCTGCATGTTTTGCTTTCAGTTACAGGCTTTGAGTCATAAGTGTCCAGAGTTAATGAGTATGGGCTTTTTAAGGCTCTATGCTCACCAGGAATACATAACTGCGGCTTTTAATTATTAACAAGTACCTACTAAAAATGGTTTTGACATGTGTGATGCAATGTATAATGATATACTTCGATGTGTTGACCACTTGGTGACTAACACATACTACATACATGCTAATGTTTTTAAATGGCTTATTCCATGAGTCAATGTTGTTCAGTGCACCGTTCTACAGTTTTTTTTAAATTATATGCCTACCCATCTTATTATCAAGTGTTATTA
>JAPSES010069779.1:0-11002 GCA_029822895.1 Maxillicosta whitleyi | reverse complement strand
TCTGTTCAAACACATAATGTAGTTGTGACACTGAGCAGTGACATTGGCAGAGGCATAAATAAGTCTGTCTACATTCTTATACATGAAGAAGAGGTGGGAGGACTAACACCCCATAAAGACTGTACAATAAGTAACTAAGAATGAAAACCACAATTTAACCCAATGTTGTGTAATTATATAATAATAAATATATATTGAATGAGCTTCTTCTGAAAGGAGCATTTTCTGATTCAGGAAATTATTCAGGTTTTATCAGGATTTGTTGGATGTTTACGCAGTACGTATGTTTTTGGCGGCACCGTTGACTGATGGTGATGTAACAGGTGTGGAAGGGTTGTCCCATTTCATACTCCTACCCTATGCAGCTCCGTTTCAATGGGTAGTGCCAAGTGGGAGGGGCTAAGAGGTGAAGTGGGATTGGGCCTTTGACTCTAAAGTCATTTCTTAATGGTTCTCGTCCCACTCTGGTCACTTTCTGATGCTCCAAAGGCCCTGTGGCGGTACTTCTCCTCACTACGACAGACTCACTACTCCCTCTAGTGGTCACATAAATCCCCATTAAATGAAATAAATTCACTTTCTTTCTCTATATTCCAGGACGCTGACATCATCGGCAGAACTTCACAGCGCTTTATTCTTAACACTATAATGATTTAGGGCATTTTTAAATATCATAAAGTAGAAATATTACATATGACGAGGATATAAACAAGAAAAAGGAGTATTTTTAATGATAATATTCCATGCGTTATCTGAAATTAGGGAAAAACTGGACGAGTATTGCACATGTAAACTCCGGGGGCTAATATTCACAGTAATTGTTTTGATATTTGTCGTGTAAATGCCAAAAGGTTCCATCTCATAACTTTATTTTTAATCAGTGGTGGGGGTGCGTGCAGCTGGGGGTCGTCTTCTCGTCTCCGTTGGCAGTGCAGTCACACCAGCTGCAGCTGATGAGGGAAGAGGAGGCCGGCGTTCACACACACACACACACACACACACACAGGCGCTTGTTCACCCGGTCACACACACACACACACACACACACACACACACACACACACACACACACGAGTTAATGAAAGCTTGTCTTCAGGGGAATCCAGCTTGTCAGCGCTGAGCCGCAGTAGCAGCTTAAGGGAGTCCGAGGCGGAGGCTTTATTAACGGCACATTTTATAGGCCACCTACACCGAACAGTAATCTGCATCCACCAGCACGCACGCACGCTTTTTTTACAACGATATCAATATGTAAGAAAATAAGAATAGAACAAAAACAAAAAAACAAAATAAGCAAATCGAATATAAAATCTAACCAAAGTAAAATAAAACAAAAATACTCATAAAATATGACGAGCGAATAACTGTATATAAATATAGAGCATTTATATTTGAATAAACATTGAATAAATATTGCATTGTTTTTTCAGTTCCTTCCTTCCTTCCTTCCTTCCTTTGGTGCAACAGTGTGAATAAAGAAACAATATGGAAGAAAACAACAATAGAGCAAATAAAAGAATCTGATTTCTTTGCATTTGACAAATTAAAATGTAAAATAAGCCATCAAATTGATATAAAATATCAATATTAACAAGATATGAAGAACATCATGTGTTTATGTTTGAATAAATCTTCATTCCTTCCTTCTGCAATGGAATTAATAGTACTATTCCAGTTAGTGCAACAATATGAATAAAAATATAAAAAAAAAAACAATATGTAATAAAATAAGAATAGAATAAATATATTGTTTAGACAAATTAAAAAGGTAAAATTGAGAAAAATAGATATAAATTATGAATAGACACAATATTAAGAGTATTTATATCTATGATCATAGTGCATTTATGTTTATGGAGTTCCTCCCTTCCTTCCTTCCCTCCTTCCTTCCTTCCTTCCTTCCTCCTTCCTCCCTCCCTCCCTTGCTTCCTTCCTTCCTCCATTCCTTCCTCCTTCCCTCCCTCCCTCCCTTCCCTTGCTTCCTTCCTTCCTCCACCGGTATATTCACCCTACATCCTGTATTTCATTCATATCGATCACATATATGAAACCTTTTCACTTCCTTCTGTGTCGTGTCCAAACCCAGCCTGAGTTTCCTGGGACTTCGGACCACTGAATCCAGACACAAACAGAAGGAATGTGATTAAGCATCTCTACATTATATATTTATTCCTCAAGGGGCTGTTCTAGTTTTAGACTCTGCATCCTTATAAATCCATCCCACACACACATTTTAAGTGGATGTTCTGCAGGACTGAGGCTGGGTTTCAGTTTGTTTCAGACTCAGTTTCATTGTCTGAGCAATTTATGGTAAAGTCACTGCATCTTACAAACACGCTGCTTTAACGGAGTGAATGCGTTCTCCTTTAGAAAAATTAAAATAAATAAAAAACAGATACTTTACATGATTGGCAGATTAGGAGAAACTGTTTATCAGATGTAATCAGTCACCCCATGTTAAACGTTAATCTGCTGTTTAATTCCACTCATCCCTGTGGTAGAGGAGAACTAATTCACCCCCGTGCACACATATTTACACACAAATTTTACAAATAATGAATCATCCTATATAGATAAATTCCTCTGATTAACCCATAAACACCCAAACAGCCACTGGTGACCAAAAACATACTGATATAAAAGGTTGATCCATTAATCCTATCATTACATGTAAATAATTGATGTAAAATACAGTTTTTCATCCTTTCATGGTCATCAGATATGACCCATTTGGACTAGAGGCTCCACGGTTACCATGGAAACGCCATCATCTGCTACACCAGTAAAACCCATGGAATTGGATCAGTGACAGAAGTTATAGATGTCTGTTTTTATGTTCAGTCACTGATATTTTTGCTGAAAAAGTCACATTTTGTTCAGTTTTTCTGTTGTAAAATAATAAAAAACTCTCAGTTTTCATGATTAGTAACTTAAATATACCGTACCAACTTTATTTATAAAGCACTTTAAAAACTTTACAGCTGGCCAAAGTGCTGCATATGAATCATAAAACAAGGGAATGAATAAGTAAAACAAAATGCACCCATCATAAAGACAAATACAAATTATAATTTGGTAAAAATGACAAATACAGAGAAAAAAAAACTTAATTTACACTGAAAAAAAATACAGAGGATAATGTTATAATAAATGGTGATAAATCACTTAAATGTTAAATAATGAATAAAATTAATTTGGGAACTGCCACAAAAGTAACCCTGGGTTTTTCTATCCACCTTTTCGTGTATACGACACAAAATTACTTAAATTAAATCTTTCTATAGATGAACTGGGATAAGATCATAAAGCATTGTTTACTATTTCACTGATAAACATCACAGCTGGTCAATATTTTTTAACCCTATGAAGCCAAAAGTATCAGATTTGACACATGAGTTTTGAATTCCTCTACATGATCAGTTTCAGATTTTTTTTCTTGAAAAACCTGATGTATACAATTAGATACATGCAATACACAGATAATAGGCCTTTCCAGTGACCAACAGACACAAAAAATACACATACTCTGAAAAATAGACCAAAAAAAAAAAAAAAGTCTCTTTAAAAACTAATTTTTTATTTTTTTTTTTGTCTTTTCCTGTGGGTATACACAGTTTATACTTCATACTTACAGACAATGAGAGCAAATGTGAACGAATTATCTGACCAGAACTTAAGAAGGAACAGAGTCAATAATAAATAAATAAATAAATAAATCAGAGGATTAGTGAAAGTCCGTGTTGACTTTCGCCGTCACCTGCTCCTCTTATATCATCGAGAACTTGTGAACGACATCAGTCTGCGTCTTTCTGCTTAAATCGAATCAGAATGTAGGTTTTCTGACACAAAATCAAAAAGTCTGTCATGTTTTATATATAAATGTATGTCTATAAAATCCATGTTTTATGACCAGGTTGTCATTGGTGCCGGAACCTAATCTGACCCAGACTAAGCTGGAATAATCCACCTAGGAAGTGGATTCATCAGCACAAAGGTTTAACACAATATCCACCCTTTCCTTCATTAAGTGTGTGTGTACGAGTGTGCAGCTTTTATTTATTTATTTATTTTTTTTGCTGAAGTGTTTCTGGATGTCAGGGGACGTAGAATGAGGACAGTTCATATGACATAAGCTTCAACCCTGTTGTGTTTTCACTTTGTTTTGCAATATGTCATTAATATTGTTATTTTTTATTCCGTGGGATTTTTTTGGATTTATCACTGAAATCTGGGGTTAGAGATTTTCTTAATCTCTGCTATTTTTTTTTTTTTTTAGGATGCGTTTTGTTCCACTTTAACCTGAATGCACATAAATACATCATCTCAAACAGCTTCAATATATTGTAGATACTATGAATATGTTTACTCCTATGGGTTTGTCAATTTATTCTGTAACCAAGACACAAAAAAGCCTTTTTTTTTTTTACCTTCATTTAAGCAGGGACAAAAATCCCACTGAGATTAAGAGCCTCTTTTCCATTCTAGTCCTGTCCACGGCAAAATGAAAAACAACACACAGTCAAACTATGAAACACAAAGGTTTTGGCAGCTGTTTTTGAACCATGTGACTCAAACCAATGAAGACCGTGGATGGGGGCGTGGCCCATAACACGACAATCACATTTGTTTTGTAGGAATCTGTGCAAAACCAGATTATAGTGATGCAACATGCAGTGAATCACATTCACATGATAATTTAACAGGTTTTTAAGTTGGATGCCCTTCTTGACACAACCCTCTGTATTTATCTGGGCTTGGGACCAGAACAATAGACTCCGCCCCCTTGTGGCTACAGGTATAGGTGTGTATAGCGTAAAGGGCCTGACCTAAGGGCCCACCTGAGGATCGAACCGGACATCTTCCGCTCCAAACCCAGTGGCGTAAACCACTACTACCCAGTCGCTATGAGTGAATTTATACAGACATATTCCTCATAAAAATGTCCTTTTGTGCTTTTAGATCCTGAGTTTAAGGACCTCGGAGCCCTGCCAAATCTGCCACGTAAGTATTTAAAGCTGCGTGTCCGTTATGTGATACCTGCTCGACTCAACTCTTTGTGTTTCTATTACGAAAAAGGTCCTGGAACCTGGTACCGGTGCTAGTTTTTTTGGTACCACCTCTGCTGAGGTTCCAGGTTGTGTGAACACATCTCTGCGTCATTGATGTGCGACCCGCCATTTTGAAAACAAACTAGATCACAGTTGGTTACGGTAAATGTAGCGGTACCACCGCTGTGGTCGGCCGAGGAGGTTCAGACTTCTCTGTCCTTCGTGTCCCACAAAAAAATTCTTCTTCTCTTCCTTTTTGTTTTTAACCACCAGCTGTATCGCGTTGTAGATGACGTGGCAGAAGTTACATGTTGCTATGACGATCAGGTACTCTACGTCAGTAGTATGGAAAGGAATAGTACCTGGTACCAGAGTCGAATCGAGCCGGTTCCACGTGGTGGGAACGTGGTGTAAGTCCCATTAGACGTGGGTCAGAACAGAGCAGGTGTTTTCATGCGTTTGTTTCCAGTGTGTGAGTTCGAGCTGAGCGGTCCAGAGGGCTTCGTCGAGTCCACTCAGATAAGCAGGGAGACCCGGGCCCAGCAGACTGAAGCCGTGGACTGTAGATGGTACATCAAGGCTCCGCCAAAAGCCAGGGTGGGTGTTTGGAGCGGTGGGAGGCGGTGCCATGTGGGATGTCGGGTGTGTGGGGGGGGGGGGGGGTGGTCCTTAAAAACCCACATCCCGACCCTGAGAGGCAACATCCAGGTTTTCATGCATGTTGCACTGCCAAAGTGTTCGTGTGGTTCTGGCCATAGCAACATCATTCTAAGGTTATTGTATTCCAAAATTACTCCTATCTCCCAAAATATTGGTTCTATCAACTTGCCGTCTTTGCTATTCTCTTTCCTGACCAAAAATACATAATTATGAAAAACTGCAGCAGTCAGCTCTGTACACATTTTATGTGATGCCTCAGACACACAAACACAAATACAGAGTCCACTTCCTTTTTAGAATTGTGATAAAAATAGTGGAAAAGAAATGATTAAAACAGAAAAAGAACAAGATACAGAAATATACACACATATCTACTTATTATTCATATGCTGCAACTGGACAGGTTAGTGGTAAACACTGCAGACTTTGGTGCAGAAGGTTGGCAGTTCAAGTCCCACATGACCCTTGGGCAAGGCTCTTACACTATACATGCCTATATACCTTGTAAGTATGTAGTAATGTTATCGTATGAAGACAAAATTAGAACTACAATATTGTACTGGACAATATTTATCGTTATAATAATTAAACAAATATACATAATAAGTGTGTGAAAATATTGTTGTGTGTAATTAGAATTTTGTGTATGTATCTATAGTCACAGAAAAAATTATTAGACCACCTCCTGTTTTTTTCAGTTTCTTGTTCATTTTAATGCCTGGTCCAACTAAAGGTCCATTTGTTTGGACAAATATAATAATACCAACAAAAATGTCTCATAATAGTTTAATTTCAGGCTGATATTTATCCATTTTTCATGTTTTTATTTGTTAAAAACCAAAATCACTTCAGTTCTTCCATCAAAAGCTGTGTTTTTATTCATTCCATGTTTTCTTTTGTGTCTGTTTTAGTCACATGACACACACAGGAGTTAGGACTGGATACAGAACTGTTGTTTTTGAGGACTTTTGATGGTCTAATAATGTTTTTTCCCTGAACCGCGGTGGTTTCTTACCATGACTCCACCCATTCTTTATCCCTCCGACAGATCTACATGCGTTTCCTGGAGTATGAGATGCACAACTCCAACGAGTGCAAGCGGAACTTTGTCGCCATCTACGACGGCAGCAGCTCCGTGGAGCACCTGAAGAACAAGTTCTGCTCCACGGTGGCCAATGACGTCATGCTGGATTCGTCTTTAGGCGTGGTGAGGATGTGGGCCGACGAGGGGAGCAGGAAAAGCAAATTCAGGATCCTGTTCACAACCTTCCACGAACGTGAGTCCGACACCGTCAGATCCTGTTGCATTTACACGAGTCACAAAACAAATGAAGCCGTTGTCGTCTACAGGTGTCACTAAATACTGCTTTAACCATCCAGTTGTTTTGGTTTATTTTTATTACGAGAACATTAATACAGTTGGAATCAAAGCTATTTTTTTTTTTATAGCTGATTAAACCAACTACAATCATAATAATAATAATAATAATAATAATAAATCGAACTTGTATCGCACTTTTTTGGACACTCAAAGACGCTTCACATTGAAACAAAAGAAAGAGAACAGAAAAGAAATTAAAACAATTACAATTAAGCAAAACTATGTTAATGGACTTAAGATTAAAACAGTGCAGTCTCTGTTTTTGAGGCTGTTAAACCTTTAAGCGCCAAAGTCAGAATATTACAACAAGCAACAAAACTGAATTAAACATCTTTTTGAAATGTTGATGTCAAAATTCAATATTAAAAAAAAAAAAAAAGAAGAAAAAAACTCTAGCACCTAAATGGTTAATTCACACCCTAAAAGGTTTATAGTTCACTCACAGAAATACTAAGAAATTTAAATTTCAACATACGTTGTTTAATAAATGTATTAAAAAATCTGTCATGAAATCAAGAAAACATAAATAACTTCACATTTGATCAAAAACTTGTTTCGAATTAACTATTTTATTGTTATTCATTAATAAAATGACCAATTGGAAAAATAAAACAGCACTTGTTAACAAACTAACCATAAATGTCCATATTTAGTGCGTCCACCTTTAGTGCAGATAGTTTACATTATTTTTATGTAGTTTTACACAGAATGTAAGATAATGTTTGTCTTTTTCCCATTCATTTAAAAAACTGAATGTGTTTAAAGAGACAAAGTCCTTTCAGTTTTATTTCCTTCTGTTGGTTTTTGCTGGTTCTGTTCTGACTTTCGGAACAGATCCTGGGTCCGAACCCTGTCATATGATCTCAGACTTTTTCACATTTAGACTAGGCTGTTTCTTTCCACTTTTCACAACATTACTAATACTTTTTTTGTGTCTTATCTTCAGCTCCATGCGATGGCGACACGTTCTTCTGCCACAGTAACATGTGCATAAACCACACCCTGGTCTGCAACGGCATCCAGAACTGTGTTTACCCCTGGGACGAGAACCACTGTAAAGGTATCCTGTCACACTAACTCTGACCTTCATGTGCAATCACTGACTGTGGCCGAAAAAAAAGCGTTTTCCCTCCATGTGAACAGAGAAGAGGAAGGCCAGCATCCTGGACACTCTGGACAACACCAACCTGACCATCATCGGTGTGACCTGTGGCCTGGTACTGATCCTGCTCATCATCTCTGTCATCATTCAGATCAAACAGCCTCGCAAGAAATACATAATCCGCAGGTGAGATGGTGTCAAACTGTTGGTTCTTTATCCGTCAGGGTCAGATGTACTGTAATTATTATTTAGCATGCTAATCAAACATGCTAACTGTGCAAAAGGCAAATGTATTTCTATAGCGCTGTTCATACACAAGGGAATTTAAAGCAGTTTAGGGTAAAAAGATTATTGTCTGGTATGGATTAGACCAGGGGTGTCAAACATGTGGCCCAGGGGCCAAATCCGGCCCGCCAAAGGGTCCAGTCTGGCCCCTATGAATTTGAGAAATGCAAAAATTACACTTTAGATATGAATCATTTTAATTCAGGTTCCACATACAGACCAGTTTAATCTCCAGTGGCTCAGATCAGTTAAATATTAACATAATATCATATAAATACTCACAACTCTACATTTTTCTCCTTGTGAATGTTAACATTTTACTGAATTGACACTAAAACAAACTATAATTTCACAAAAAACATGAATAACCTGAACAAATATGAATATTTTGAAATGTCTGAAGTGTAATTTTACCAATATTCTGCCGTTTATTAAATGTTTTGTGTATTTGTGAGACATAATATTGTTGAAATTGTATTTCGTTACCTTAAGAAATGCCAGTTTGTTCAGGATAGTTGGTAGATGTAAGCATTTTTCATTGCGTAATTTATTTTTTTGTCTTTCATTTCTTTCAGTTTATTTCAGACACAAACATAATACAAAACATAGGTGAAAATAATAATAATAATAATAATAATAATAATAATGAAACAAAACAACCAAAAAAATAGAATAATATAAAAAAAGAACAACTATTGTGCCTAAAAACATTGAAGTTTGAGAGAAAGAAAGTTATTTATATATTATTATTATTATTATTTTACTACTCCACCCACTTAAGATCAAATTTGGCTTCATGTGGACCCTGAACTAAAATGAGTTTGACCCCCCCCCCTGGATTAGACCCTTCCAGTGGGGGGTTGTATAGATTTCCATTGTATGACATGTATCTGAGTCCACCGTGTAAATGACAGGGTTTATTACGGCAGCAGTGGATGGTGAACTGATGTTATTGACAGGAGAATAAAACCAGAATCCACAGTAGACGACCCCCCCAATTTACTAACAAAGGATCAGACAAAGGTACGGGGTCTGTTTGGCAAAAACACAGTCAAGGATGACAAATGAGGTGTAAAAAACACCCAAACAAACACCAGGGCTTAAAAAACCAAAGCAGAAGTGGCAGAAAAGAGGGGAGTCTATAAACCCGGGGGGGGGGGGGGTAACAGGACACAGGTGGAACACATGAGGGCGGGGCTGGTGATCAGACAGGACCTGAAAGGACACAAATGAACATAAAACCAGGACAAAAATATGCCACGGATATAAAAACTAACGAGACGTGACTTTAAAACAGGCAGCCCATGTGACCGTCAGAACCAAAATGGGTTTATTCAGAACCAGTGACCCAGAGTAGATGTGATAACGTCTTGGTAAAGTAACTTAAAGTTCACATTTTTAGAATATTTTTTTCTCCCATTTATTTATAATGGGTAGAATTTAAAATAAAAACATCAATGTTGTTTCAATTTACTTCAAACTTAGTAAATACACACACGCACACACACACACACACACACACACACACACACACACACAATACAGAAGATAATATGACAATAAATGATGTTAAATCACTTAAGGACAGATAAATATACAGAAAAATTCATTTTGGGAGGTGCCACAAATGTCACATGGGTCCTTATGGGTTCAAATAAAAAAAAAAAACTTCAAACACGTTCCCTGTGCTTCTACACAGAGATGATTTCGACCCCGCCCTCCTCCACCCTGGCTTTGAACCTCCTCACTACGAGCTCTGCACCCTCCGCCGGGCGCCGTCTGGTGACCTGACCGAAGCCGCCCTGGCCGAGGACTTTGAGAAGTTCCACAAGCTTCAGCGCTCTTCCTCTAAATGCATCCGCGACCACCACTGCGGCTCCCACCAGGGCAGCGCCCACGGCAGCGTCCACGGCAGCCGCAGCAACCTGAGCATGAGGGACGCCACCATCGCAGCAGACGGCGGGGGCCTGGGCCCGCTTCTACCGCCGGTGATGGGGAGCCAGCAGTCGCCGTGCCTCTCCCACCACACGACTCCAGCTGGGAGACGGAGCATCTTGGTGATGAAGCACAGTTATTCTCAGGACGGGGCAGAGGGGTACAGAGCTGGGGAGGACGATTTAATGATGGAGGACGGACCCACCACCAGCCAGCGCCACGTCCACCCCCAGCAGGTCCACCACGGCATGCCAGGGCTGGAACAAGCTGTCCATCGCACACTGTCCAATGACTTCTAGGACAGAGAAACTAGTGGTTTATGAGAAAAAAAAACCAAATGTAACTGCACTAAGATTTGTAAAAGTAATATATACAAAGATTTGGGAGATTTAACGAAAGAATCACAAGAACTATAGCCTCAGACTTTCATTCAATTACAAGGAAAACTGCATATTGTTTAACCATGTGTGTGGTTCATTATAATAAAATGCATTTCAATTATTATGATGATTACTATTATTAAGAGATAATTACATTACATATTACATTTACATATAATGATAATTCCCAGTCTATTGATTGAAGGACCTG
>JAPSES010069748.1:0-11002 GCA_029822895.1 Maxillicosta whitleyi | reverse complement strand
TTGCACGTGTTCAAATGAGTGATTTATTTGCATAACAAAACCCTCATAGTCCAAAAAGTCACACTTTGTAATTGTTATCAGCTTCTGTTGAGCCCCATTGCTGAGAACTGATGGGCCCCCCAGCAGTAGGAGCTGAATCACACTCTGGATCTTACACTAACCCTCTGCACTGGGTACGTCCTGTCCTCACCCAGGTCCTCAGGTTTTTAGTGATTCATTTTTCTTTGTTATCTTTAGTCTTCGTCTGTCTGCGATGCTGTTATTGGATCTAGTGTTGGGATTATCACAGTCTGCATCACTACTGCATCCCATCCCATCCCATCTCTCTCTCTCTCTGTCTGTCTGTCTAACCTCCACTGATGGACAAAGCTGTTCAACAGTCCAGAGGCTCCTGTGCCTTTTTCATGAAGGCAGGACGCTGAGGGGTGGGAGGTGTCACCAGCAATGATGATGGCTCTGGGGGTGTGAAAAATATCTGTGAGGGTAGGAGGGGGGCACTGATGATCTTATTCACTGTGCATTATAAAGGCTTTGGGCAGGAGGTACATGCCAGAGGTCTGAGGCTAAGCACATCACACCCCACTGACACTACTTTTCAAAGGTCTCCATCCCAAGTCCCTGCTTATGGGTTTGATCACAGCAGGTCCTGGTTGTGGACTGGACTAAATTAGAGTTTTTGTGCTTGAAATCAACACAGTTCATTTCTATCTGCTGTTTGCTCTCAGGGCACTTCTGACATTTTTATGGATTACTCCTCACCTCACAAAATATTTATTGTGTCATTGTCTTTTGTTGTTAGTTTTAATGTGTGGAACCAGACCAACTGAAAGTCCCACTGAGGCTGCTGAAGCTGCCAGTGTGCCTGCGTTGGTAGCCACAGACACAGATGTCATACGACAGAAGAGCCAAACCAGCACACAGAAACAATCCCACATTCCTAGCAGGCAGGGAGTAGAGCTAGGTCAGATGTGAAGCTAAGACAGCGCTGGCACAAAACAAGATGATTACGGTGAACCTGTAAACAACAATGAAGACGTTCAAGGACAAAGCCTAAAGTTTTGAAGGAAGAGGATTTGGTTTGGAAAAGTAATGAGCTATTTTTCTTGCAGGGAAAAGAAAATTAGTGGCATCATCAGAAACACACTTACTTTCCATTTTCTTCGTGCTGCAAACTTCTTAAACTTTTCCATGTTGACGGCTGACTCCTTTCTGCTTAGTGCTTGCTGAGTGTCTTTTGGCTGATTTTAAAACACAAACAGAAAAAAAAGCTTCAGTTTTGCCAAGAAACATTTTGTACTGAATCAATTCATGGAAGCTTGGAACATTCAATCACATCAACAATCAGCTTGTGCAACACATTCCATAGGGGATGTCTGAACTGCAGCTGATTCCACTTTTTTAGTCAATATACATGGCATCACAATCAGTAAAGAAGCAGAGACCGACCTTTATCCAGGGGTGATGCAGGCTGTCCTGAATCGTCATTCTCTTTCTGTAAAAAGAACATTTAGAGCCATTAAGGAAGTGTTTCACACGTGATATTTTTTAAATTTACAGTCACACATGTGTCTGCTCAGAGGAGAATGATTTTGAAACAGTCCTTTCAAAGTGTGGACATGTTGAACAACGGATCACTTGATGTTGACATCACACAAGGTTGTGTGTGGATGGATAAAGAAAGAGTTTACAGGGTTTACCCGACAATTATGAGACTTGGTGCAGCATGCAAGTCATTTTGGACACCGCCTCAGTCAAATCAAAGTAATGCTTGATGACTGTAATGCATATGGAGACTTTTCCCTGATCCAGTGGATGTAGTTGGTCTCCATAGGTGTTGGATGGATGTAGGTTTTCCAAATGTATATATGGTAATAGTAACAGTCCAAAAGGATGTCGAGCTTAATACTTGTTGCTGCAAATGTAAAATCTGTCACAGGAGGACCCATAAAACACGACAACTGCCTAGTGCTGCTTTTCCAACAACAGTATCAGCTCAACTTACAGCTCCACACGCCCTGTTTGCATTTCCATTACACCAGCACATGGACCATCAGGCATTGACAGGTACTCATTTTAATACCATCATTACTAAACAAATGTGACATAAAACCCTGAAGATCACAAGTTGACCAACCTAGAAGGGTCTCTGTGTCATTTTTAAAGTAGCCACACTGAGCTGGTGGGAAATCATCTAAAACACATATTTCAATTTGGTTTTTTTGATAAAATGAACACACATTGGAAACCTAAACAGTTATCAATCACATTTTATTTTGAAAATTCTAACTTAGTTATATATTTTTTCATGCTATATTATTGTGCCATCCACAGTTGCAGTCCTGCTGATCACAGTACTTTTTGCTGAAACCAGAGAGGGCACTATAAATGCTGGAAATGCAACATGTGGGGGGGCCAAAACCAAGCAAAATCATTGTGTAACCAATACCATCAACAGAAAAGCAGCATAAATCTTCCACAAACTCTGGAACTCGGACCCCAACCAGACAGAACCTAAGTTTTGTGAAGTCTACAAGAAGACAAAGTATTAGCGTTATGTGCAGCATTTCAGCAAATTTGAATACATGAATTGCTGAAGGCACTTATTTCTAAAACAATTAAGTTACAAATCACAAAATTTGTGTGCAAAGGACGTGACCTTGTACACTCATCATTTTGGATGTCACCATCAGAGAAACTGCTGTGGTCAAGTGATCTCACACTTCTTCCTTCACATTTACATCTGTTTGCTACCACATCCCTAAACAAACCCCATTCACTTCTGCATTCATACCCCTGACCGAGAACAACCCCCCCTCGGCCTGTGGTCTGAGGAGAACATGCAGCTTGTATCTGTATCCGACAGCAGCGACGGGGCCTGGCTCCAGTCGAATGGTGATCATTATTAAACAGTGATGTGTGTCTTCTTCAGGAGAATGGTCATTAATCTTGCTGCTGGCTGAGTGGATCTATGCCAGATCACTCTGTAGATCAATTAAAAGCCGTTCTATGTTGATGCACTTGGTTGAGGACGTCTACAAGGCCCATTACTTGTACTTTACTAGTAAAGTCAGTCTGGTTTTTTTACATGCTGCGTTAAAAACAAACTGTGCCTTCATTCTATCTTTGTCTCCCATCATATTTCTTCCATCTCAAGGACATTATCTCTACACCTCCAACTACTCACGTCTTTCAGTGCTCTCTGCACATTGTTCTCAAAAAGCATCAGTAATTACACTACATGAAATAAAAGAGTGTTAATGGCAGTAATTGTATTGAAGAGCGGCTGTAGCCATTCAGCTGAAGAGACACACTCAGTTTAGAGCCCCAAGCCAAGGCGCATATTGCCTACTGTCAAGGGACGTTCATTTTGAATATCTGCAGAGTGAACGTTCTGTCCAATTAGACTCTCAGATGTTAAAGGAGTCAGAAATTAAGGAATGAATGGTGCTTTTTGGCACGAAATATGCTCTGAAAAGAACATGGTTAATTAAATCAGATAAACATGAAAAGCAATGGAATCTTACATAACCACTCTTGGCAGAGGGCTGTTGTCTTCCTGCTTCATCTAATTGTCCCAACTATCCCCGACTCATTGATTTGTTCAACAAATAGTTATTTTTGCCAAAGGAAATTTGGATTTGCATTTTGGCAAAGCTGAATTCTTGAGAATTCTTTAAAGCTTTCAATCTAACATGAAGCAAGTTAAAGTTAAGTTAAAGGTGTGTGTTTAGGTTTTTGAAGTGTATTCTTTGTATTCAATAAATTATGCTACAACAACCTTTACATGCGTCTGTTTCCCATATGTGTCAGGACTGAACACCTACTGAAGGTCATGCACTGACTTCAAACAATCCAGACTATCCCTTTGTAAATGCAAGGACCCAACATATGTACAGAAACCTGCATATATGAACTATATATAATAGTTGTTTGACATGTACAGGTGCATAATTTTATCCAAAGCAACAATGGGCATACACAAGGTGGGATGTTGGTTCTATCTCTATCTCAGTTTTCCCCACATACATATAAACAAGTAAAAAACAAAACAAAAACAAAACCTTGCAAAGAGAGAGAGTTCTCTTTTTTAATGTTCTAAAACATGGTTTACATACAGATGAGAGAAAAGCATTTACTATACAGAATATTCCATGTGTGGACAGGGAAGGAATAGGAACATTACCCACACATATATCCTCAGGTTTTATTTAGTCTTTGAGTTAAATTTCACCTTTCTTAGGGTTCATCAACTCCAATAACCATGATTATCTAAAAATGAGACTAAAAAACTAGTAGAAACAATTTAAAACAAGTTTTAGTTTAGTTTAAGTCCTGGAAATGGCAGGTGAGTGGATGATGGTTAAAGTTTACTGAGTGTATCAAACTGTGAATAATATGGAAATAGGAAATGATTATTTGTATCCCCAGGCAACTCCTTTAGGAATAGACTATGAGTTAGTTAAAGCTGTGCTGTTTTGGTGTAGTTTTCTGGAACTTCACCTTGAATATCATTTATTGAAAAGAGCCAGTTCTTCAAAGAGGGAAGTCACACGTACTTGGGGTCTTTGACAAGGAGCCTTGCAATGAAATCTTTGGCTAGGATGCTGGTGTTGCTGAAGAACTCTTCATCAAACGTGTAGTCGACGGCTGACACATTGGCCAGCGTCTCCTGCTTGTTGTCACCCAGAAAGGGAGATGCACCGCTCAGACTGAAGGACAAAAGAGGAGATGTTAAATGGACATACATAAAGTACAACACAAATCAATCAAATTATTCAAGATAATGCAATAATCATTTTAAAACAGGGTCCATTTCAGCTCATTCACGCTTTAATCAGCAGTTCATCTTCAGACTCCATAATCTAATCTACTCCAACAGTGGCAACAGCAGAATGAATATATTGAATGTCAAGATACAGACTAATTCAGCCGCCACTGATAATGTTTAGCCCTCCAAAATGAAACAAAGGCCTTTCTACCCGTTGATGTGGGAATATGATTACAGAGTGTGTTAGCATTAATGGTGACTCATTAGCAGAGCCTTTGTTATTAAGTTGAAGTATGAGGTGTGTCCTATTTGAATACTATAACAGGGGACCCAGTAGGATGCTCTAAGCTGCACTGAACATATCAACGGTTTGATTCAAGCGTAGACATTTCTATAATCATAATAAAAACTTTGACATCCTTCACCTAAAAGCAGGCAGATTTACTGAGCCAATTATCTGCCATTTATCATTTTGTGTAATAAACATCAAACATAGTATCCTCATAATGTATATGGGTCAATATCACTATAAGGTGACTTTCACACTTCCAAATGTAAAAACAAACAAACAAAAAAAAACAAATCAAACTTGAGATGTTCCACTTATGTTCAGTAGACTATAGGTTGTCAGAAATGGTCAAGATCCAACATAAACTGCCCGGGCAAAAAAAAAGGTGCACATGTAATATTTAACTGCACCATCTTTGGTTTTGATTCCAGGACACATTCACTGTCACATCTGTTTTTAACCACATAATACTTACATAGCACCACAATAAGGTTCATAATATTTGTTCCATTCATGTTTTTTTTATTATTATTGATTGTGCAGAATGAAGTGTTCATCATATCCTAAATTAGAGTCTGGACTGTATTTATACACTGTGAGTATATAGTCCCCATCATGCCCGACCACGTCCATAAGGGATGGGAATCCCACTGCTGATTCAATATGGACCTCGATACGGTAACAGTGATAGGATACGTTAACAATACAATGAAGCCTGTGCTGATATGGTTCCATACGATTCATCATTGATTCAAAATGATTTAACACAATACAAAGAATTTTCAAACCCACATCTGGTTTCTAAACAACATCACAATTATTGTGTTATTTCCCTGTGAAGAATGTATTTTATACTTGACTGTTTTCTATAAAGCAAACCAATGAACCCGACTTAAAAAAAGGTACACTTCAGTATGGTAGAGACAGAGGACTGTTTTATTTATATGTGTCTTCAGAGGTATGTTGGATATGTCCTCTTCACTTGTCTCCTTCCCTCCATGTTTGCTGTTTACTCACTGTGGCTGCACTACCTGTTGCTCTACCTGTCGTATCCAACGCACTCTGACTCTACCAGTTTCATCACAAACGTCCTGGACCGTCAATTCAAATGGGTGAATCTCTCCATCCTTAATGTCCAGAATTGGAAGAATTGGTGACAGGGTGTAGAGTTTTGGCTAATGTTAGCATTTAATGACCATATGGACCTGGAGTCTGAAAGTAGGTTATCTTTGATGAGGCATTTCTGAAAGTCTGGGGGGGGGGGCGTTGTACTTTGTATCGACTGGGGTCGCAGTACAAACACAAGATGATGAAAATTCAACTTTATTTTCTGAAGCGCTTTATCCTTGGACACAGTTGTGGGGGTGTTGGAGCCTACCCCAGCTGTGTTCTGGTAAAGGTGGGGGACACCCTGGACCTGTCACCAGTTCATCACAGGGTTGAAATACAGAGATCAACAACCAATCAGTCTCACACCTTTGGGCAATTTAGATTAACCATTATCCGATCAGTGTGTGTCTTTGGAACCCAGAGAACCCGGAGAGAACCCATGCAGACATGGAGAGAACATACAAACTGCACACACACTCAGCTGGAACCAGACTCTTCTGCCTGTGAGGCAACAGTGCTGTCCACTGCACCACCAACACTTTAACGTGTAAATACTAAATACTGTTGTAGACGTTACGTCCACCTCCAATGAAGACAAATGATGACATCAGTGACTGCATGAACCAGATTATTAAAGGGTGGACACAAACATCAAGGACACATATAGAATGTTAAATATAATGACGAAAACTAAATAGAAATGATCAAAATGACTTGTTTTATTCAAAAACCTCAAGTATAATGATAACATCTAAAAGCTACTTTTTTTCCCATTTAAACACTTATCAATCTTATTTAAGTGTGAGGGACATGCACAAATCATGCACATTCCCACAAAGAACATTGTATAAAATAATAAAATTACATTTCAAGATGTTTAAAATTGGACTGATATAGAGACACTTGAACAGACTTTGTAAGACACGAGGTCCTATCGGTTGGAGAGTATCAACAATATTTTGGACAGATTCCACTGACATTTGTGTTGTCTGTGTGTATATGTAAGAGTTGTTTTTATGTGTTCTTTAAAAATGTTCAATAAAATGTAAGTGTCAAAAAAAAAAATAAATTGGACTGATATATGTGTGTGTGTTCATTCAAAATGAAACCCCAGAATGTCATTATTTTGTGGTATATTCATGGTGACCATTAGATTGTGCTGGGGGACATCAAAGGTACCACAGTCATATTAACCCATAGACTGTTAGCCTCATGACATAACTGTCCAAGCCATACACCATATGGACAAAATGTAACCATACAATAATGACAAATACCATAATATAGTTTTATATTGTTATTAATATCATATTGATTATTAATACTGATGTGAGTATATGATTACCTTTTGATCGCATAATCTCTAGGTTTTAAGAGCATATATGAAGTATGTGATTTCTAGCCCAAAACCAAACACCGATCCACATCTGGACCTTCTCTTCATCAGTACCAGCCACTAATTCAAGAGTTTGGTTTTGACCAGCTCTATATGTAAAATGTCATAAGATAAATTTTGTTATGACTTGGCACTATATAAATAAATCTGATGGTGGAAATGTATGAATCTACTGACTGCATAAATTAATGCAGATTAATCCATCATCACAATTAATCTGATTAGAAACTTTAATGCAATTAACTCATCTGCAGCTCAGAATGACTCTGAACATCTCTGCCAACACATGGGTCAGACTGTCCAAGTGCAGTTCACATGAACAGACGGGCAGCTGATCCGGTAGTGAAAGGCAGCAGAACCCACCCATAAAGACGGAACAGCAATTGATTCAAGTTGTTTTATTTCAAGTTGTTTTGTTGAAACTCTTGAAGGTGTTTAATAAACATGCTGAGTATATATATATCTTTCCCTTCGTTTACTCATACAAAATGAAAGGCTTTTAATATAGAATAAAATGGAATGGTATTTAATTGGGATTAATCAAAATTAATCCACAGCAACCCTGAGATTAATCTGATGAAAAATATTTGCCATTTTTTGGGACATTTTTTGCACCAGAAATAAATATTTTTTGGAATTTGTTATAGTTGTTATTCTTTCAATTGTTGGTCATATATAACTGATAAACAAATTTAAAAACATTCATTTCATTTCATCACTAAATGAAAAAAATCACAAGAATGAGCAACTATATGAATAATTTTGAGGACAACTGTATATAAAGACTTCCAAAATTTGTCTGAAAAAGTGCACGATATATCACAGAAAACATAAATACTTGCAGCAGAGAAGAATGTAATACAATGAATCCAAAAATAAGATTTCATGTGTCACTGCAGGACAGTAAAATATTCCAAACAATAGTTTTATAGTTTATAGTTTTTCTATAGTTTTACCACTTGAAGTTGCCTAATGCAGCTTTCACTACATGGTGCCACTTGGGTCAGGACACTTGCAAGTGTGAAGACGTGTCTGAAATGATGCAAAATTCCTTCCTGAATTATTTGTAGTGGTTTTCTTTTCTTCCAAACAGCAGTGAACAGTGGGTGCAGTGTACCTTCCTGTTGCTGGGCTCTGATAATAGGCAGGGAAAGTCTATTTTCTGCCTTTCCTGGCAGAGCTGTGACAGCTGTGTAGGTGGACAACATGAACAGAGACATGTGTATTTGGACTGAATCTGGAGTGCGTGGATGCTGTTGTGCATGTTGAAGATAGTGTAAAAGACATCTCTACATTATTCTTTCAAAACTGAGCATGCAAATTTAAGCTGCTAATATTTGTTGCCAAATTGTTTTTTCCATTCTGTACAACAACAAATGTTGTAACAAGTACACTGCCCCCCTGTGTTTCCTTTGTACATCTAATGCTAAACATCTCATCTATCATCTTATATGGTATAAATGTGCTACACTGTACAAACAGGGACTATATTTCTCTGAAGCATAGAGGTGCGTGGGATATTGGGAAGCCTAGGCTTTTGATATAAATAGACAGAGACAGCATTGTCTGGAACCAACAGCAGTTGATCTTTGGGTCAGCAGGCAGTGAACTTTTCTCTTGCTTAAACTGCCCTGACATGTACAAAGAAAACCGCTTCAACAACACTATGGAGCTGTGAATAAACCAACATCAGAAAAAAATTAAAAACAATTTGTAAGACATTCAACTAAAACAGGCCCCATATGAACTAGTGTGGCTAGGCTAGTGGTGCAGGAATTCCATCCATCCATCCACCCACCCATCCATCCACCCATCCATCCATCCATCCATCCACCCATCCATCCATCCATCCATCCATCCATCCACCTATCCACCCACCCATCCACCCATCCACCCATCCATCCACCCATCCATCCATCCATCCATCCATCCATCCAAGGTCAATAAAAACAACCACAGTCAGGTAGAAATTCTAAATGACTGATCAGGGGGATCTTCTGGGATGAGTTGATATCCTAACTTCTCTTTAAAGAATGTATTAATGGAATCATTTTGTAAGCTGATGAACACTGTATGTGACCTTGTAATGTTGCATGTTTAGAAATATCAGAATGCCTTTAAAATAACAAGTACATTAGGAAAGATATTTTTGAACATGTCATTAAATCCAGAAATGTTAAGCCAGATTAATGAAGGTAGAGATGAAAGAATAAACTCATAAATGGTTTTAATCTCCCTGACAGTCTTGGCTACAGGCTGTTTCATTATTCAAGACAAACAGCATCTGCCTGCAGTCTGAGTGGGTTACAGAGCTCCTGTTCACCACCCAGCGTCTCCGTAAACCTTCCGTCACAGTTGCCTTCATGTTTACACAGTTTGTGATAAAATGTCATTTTCAAAGCTGAAGATGGCTGCAGGGCACACCTCATTCAAACACATTTTACATTTCACACACTTATTCATCAGCACGGGCAGCATTTCAAGTACTTACAGAATGTAGGTTATCACACCGACACTCCTGCAGAAACAGGGGATAAAGAAAGAGCAATAGCACATTAGCACACAGCAGATGTTCTGTAGGAGAACATGAGCGGTTCTTGTTCAGTTGCTCACCACATGTCTGCCTCCAAGCCCAGTGGTTCATAGTTGACTACCTCAGGAGCTGGAGGAGGAGAGCACACAACAACTCATTATTACTGTTCACTTCAACCAGCCTTTT
Organism: Maxillicosta whitleyi; assembly: GCA_029822895.1. Lineage (NCBI taxonomy): Eukaryota > Metazoa > Chordata > Actinopteri > Perciformes > Neosebastidae > Maxillicosta > Maxillicosta whitleyi. Next base: position 720 of record JAPSES010069748.1, on the reverse strand, counting down.
CTACTTGGCATTAGATTGGATTTTCTCTCCTTTCTTTTCCTTCTTCCTTGCAGTGCTTCATACATTTTGTTGGATGTTGTTGTCACTTTCAGCTGGCATCCCTGATTTTCTGTTGCTTTGGAGGTGTTGTTTTTTTAAGTCACTGTCCTTTTAATCACACCTGCTAGAACTGTGAACGTCTTTTCTTCTTTTCCCTTCTTACATAACTTTAAAAGTGTGAACTGCTGGGTATTTGTCTTGATTATTCTAGGTATTAGAACTGGTTCTGATAGCTGCTTTGGACATTGTATACAAGTAGTGGTAAAACCAAGTGCTTATTTGTCATTTTAAAATGCTAAACTCATGGTGTTTATATGAACGCTGCCACTTCATTCACAACGTCTAGTCTTCAAAATAAGAGTACATGCTTTTATATTATCTTGGATATGATGCAATCAAAGGGTGTTACTTCCAGTAAATATCCCCCTTATCACTAGTTGCTCAGTATTTTCTAGAATGTTTTTCATTATTTCATTTGCTTCTAAAGCAGAGGTGTCAAACATGTGGCCCGGAGGCCAAATCCGGCCCCCCAAAGGGTCCAGTCCGGCCCTGGTGATGACTTTGTGAAATTAAACTAAGATATTACCAATCATTTTAGTTCAGGTCCATAGACAGAACAATTCAATTAAAGTGGGTCAAATCTGTAAAATACTACCATAATATCTAATAAATACTCACAAC
>JAPSES010069728.1:0-11003 GCA_029822895.1 Maxillicosta whitleyi | reverse complement strand
GTGGCGGACGTAAAAATCCAGACGAGAAAATACGCAACGAGCGAGTTTTCGGCAACTCAGACGACACGGAAGTAACGTAACATAGAGTAACAAGACGAGCTGGTCCCATGTAAGTGTAAAAGAACCAACGGAATACCGAGTAGAGCAGAGTAGAGCCGGTCCCATATGTGGAAAAGCACCATTAGAAATTGTCCTCACACACACTACTGCAGCATTCCACAGCTGAGAGTGTTTACTGGTGTTTGTATGACAGTATATGGATCTGGACGTCCACAGCTGAAGAAGAGGCAGGCAGGGACCCAGTGATGAATGCCCAACATCATAGCTGTAATTACAGTCATGATGTCCAGAGCTGATGATAAAAACACTGGAGGCAGCCTGAGCCCATCTACTATTGATGTCTGCCTCAGACATTATAGGTATTGATTGGACCCAGTGCATTTACATTGTCCAGTCCTTAACCTGAAGGCACACTATTAAAGTGACAACCCCGCCCTCGCACTCACTTTTTTAGAAAACCCCTTTTTTTTTTTTAATGTAACATTTGGCTTTTTCAAATAAAATCCTGCGGAGGGAATTGTATTCACATTTCAACCGGCTGAACTTTGGCTGAACAGAATTCTCACTCTGCAGGTCCAACTCATAAATGCAAATACTCATTTCATGGTTCATTCATTTTTGCTGGTTAACCACGGACCCATGTGAGTTTCATCTTTATTAGACGGAGCCGTTCGGGGGCTGTTTTCTTGAATTCAGCTCCTTCTCTGCGTATACTTCACTGCTCAGCTGTTGTTTCTTGCTGACCTGCCGTACTGTGTAAGACACGGTTTATGCAGACTGATGTTTTCCAAGGGGGGTGGGGGTGGGGGGGTACATGTGCTCAAGGGAATACACCCGCAGCTGTTTTTTTTTTTTGTATTGTATAAGATTTGCCATTTCCCAACAGTTGACTGGTTACAAAGTGATGCTATGCTCCTATTTCAGCTTGAATTATTGATAGTTATATATATAAAGGGGTATAATGGCATGATCTGTTTAACTGAGGATGTAGGCAATTTTACCAGAGGTGTCCAGCATCATGAGGAGATGATTTAAAAAATGACATGAGGGTGACGATTTGTCATTATCGTTTTGTATCCCAGATGAGAAACTAAAATCCAACACATCTACTGTTTATTGACCGTTTATTTAAGCAGCATTGTAACCCACTAGTATTCGCTGCATTTCCTACCACCATTCATAGAAATGTATATAGATAGATGCCGCTCGGGTGGGCGGGCCCTTAGCAACGGAGTGCGCAAACGCGTCCGCCATGTTGGAAATGGAGCTGCCGGCTTAGTAACTGTCAGGTCCGACAGAATCTCACTCCAAGGTTTTTGAAAAGTTAGCAGCTCTGCGTCTAACTTCATCTGAATCCGTATACGTAGCATCTACATAAACCTATCCTTTATCCAAACATACTTCAAAGCACGACGCTAGCAACAGTTGTACCAAGCAAAATCAAATGGACCCAAGTAAACATGCAGCAGCGGGCAAAATTAATAACCTAATTGCCTTACCTTAAAACGCTGTCTTGGTCAAAGGACTCGTTCGTTTAACACATCCAACACGGCTAACAAACTGCATATGCTAATATCATTTTTGCTTTTCTATCTTCTCTTCAGTAATAAGCCATTTTTTTTCACTATCCACATCCAAAAAAAACACGTTTCCCTTGAAAGTCCAACTTAGAAAATCCCTTCAATTTAACTATTTCATCCCTCATTGTTGTAGTCAATGTGAATATCAAACCAACTCCGAGCCAGCCCAATACAGCGAACAGAGACGCTGTTTAATTTGCCCATGATCCAACCTATTCTGTAAAAGCCCTGTGAGACAAACTTGTTGTGATATAGCGCTACAAATAAAATTGAATCGAACACATAAAGTGGTTCTAAGCCATTTACACCAATTGGACAAAGATGTATCGAACCAGCGACGTACAGACCAAAAGAAACAGTATAATACCTACTTTCATACGCTCGTTTAATGTCAGTGCTGTACTGGCCCTGCTGTCGTTTCTTTTTCATCTGAATTTTAATCCAAAATGATAGAATCACACAGTAAAAGTAAACCTATTTTCCCCTTGGATATATGAAGCAGCAGAAACACAGTCAAAACAGAGCCTTGTTATTCATTTAAACAAATACTGTACGCACACATTAAAGTGTTTCAAGTGGTTTTTAATTTGAAAGTGTCTCACGAGAGATTAAAAAAAAACAACCAAGAACCAACCATCTCAGCGTGTGTGAGGCTATATGGTGATATAGTTAATGAGCTGAAGCTGTAGAAAACACGCACTGTGCTGTAACTAGTGTCTACAGCCTTTCAAAGACCTACGACGATGATGAAATCGGTTCATCCACATTCTCTGAGATTCTTCTTTATTTCAGTAGCGACTGGGCGAGTTCTCCTGCAGTATGTCTTTGAAGTCAGGTCAGTGTCCTGCTAAAAAAAACAGTCGCATCAACTCACACAAATACGGAGCCCGGGAAGGGACATGGAAAAAAATAAAAATTATTGCGTTTTAACACAATATTGCCAAAGTATTGCATTATAATGCAATAGTTTTTGCATTATAACGCAAAATATTGTGCTATAACGCAAAAGTATTGCGTTTAAATGCAAAAGTATTGCATTATAACACAAAAGTATTGTGTAATAACACAAAATATTGTGCTATAACACAAAAGTATTGCATTTAAATGCAAAAGTATTGCATTATAACACAAAAGTATTGTGTAATAACGCAAAATATTGTGCTATAACGAAAAAGTATTGCGTTTAAATGCAAAAGTATTGCGTTATAACACAAGTATTGTGTAATAACGCAAAATAGTGTGCTATAACACAAAAGTATTGTGTTTAAATGCAAAAGTATTGCGTTATAAAGCAATAATTTTTTTTTTTTATGTCCCTTCCCAGGCTCCGTACACAGACAGTATGTTAAAAAAAAAAAAAAAAATCATGTTGGAACTGGAGCAAATGCTTTTCAGATCACTCAAGGTAAATTACATTCATCTGTTTCCACAATCCTGCAGCCTTGAATACCATACTGTAGCGTTTTGAACACTCAGAACGTGTAATCGCTGAAAAACCTTGAAAATGATTAGATTACTATTTGACTTAATGGTTAATTGTGTTTGAACTCTCAGTAGTTCCGTTTATTAAGGCCTAAAGACAGAAAACCTGAAGCTATGAACCAAGCTAGTCTGTTACAATAGATTATTCAGATTAAACCGGAGAAATACTACTTAGAATCACAGAAAAAACTATCATTCCACCCATTGTTTTCTTCAGTTTCTGGTTTATTTTAATACCTGATCCAACTTAAGGTCCATTTGTTTGGACAAATATAATGATAACAACAAAAGTATCTCATAATAGTTTAATTTCAGAGCTGATATTTATCCATTTAATGTGTTTTCTTGATAAAAACCAAAATCACTTCAGTTCTTACATCTATATTCCTAGAATATATAATAAGTAATAAATAATCTTTTCTGTCTGTTTTAGTCACATGACACACACAGGAGTTAGAATTTGATTACATAACTATTGTTTTTGATCATTTTTGATGGTCTAATATTTTTTTCTGTTACTTTATAATCCCTTAAATGCACTATTTTCAGGGTGTTCATGTAAAAAAAAACTCAGTGCACTGTAAATATTCAGATGTTAATGGAACTTCGATCACTAAACATCCGTAGTGGCAACAATTGATTAACTGATTTGATGACAAGTATTACATTTATGATAAGTTCATTTGATTTTTGAGGATTTTAGATAAGTATTATATCCCTTTTTTGTTCTCCTTGTACTTAAATGCTTCATTACATCATTTCTTTAGTGGCTAAACTGACTCATTTTCGACATCTTCAGTCGGGAACAGGTGCATTTTGACTCAATAATCCTTTCAAAATGTGTCTAGACCAGACAGATCTATTGAAACTTCACAGTTGTTCAGACAATAATACAAGAGTGAGTAAATGCTTAATGTTTCCAAGAGCAGAGACGGTGAAAAAAAATACATCTACTTTCACAAAATATAATGCTCTATTTTAGCAAAGACCTGAAAACAGCCAGAATGGTTTTATTGAAGCTGAAAATAGCAAGAATATGCCACAAAAGTACAGTTTATTATTCAATCATTTATAGTATTTAGAAAATCAACTAATTTTTATGTGTTGTTTTAATAATCATATTTTTTTTTTTGCTTCAATTTGACCCAATTCTATGTTTAATGTTAAATAAATTATAATCGTGTTTTCATTCATTTTAGTTTTTTGTTTTGTTTTTGTTTTAATGGAAATAAAAGAATCAAAATAAAGTTATTTTCTCAATTTCAACAGTCACTGGAACTGCATTAATGGATCAAAAATCCATTTCAACAGCAAAATAATCTCAATGTAACACCTATACAACAATGTACGTCTTTTAATTGTTTATTTTCTCACACTTTATTTCAACTTTATTAACTAAATTTCGCCCTATAAAATGTAATTTAGGCTGTTTTTCCTGCTTCCAAGTCATGTTCAAATTAAACAATAAGACCAAATAGATATCTTGAGTCTTGAGTATCTAGAGTCTATAGCTACATAAAAACAATCAATCAAAAAGGAGAATAATCATAAAATATTAGCGAGCACTAGCCTTTTATTTGTATATTGAGGAAATCATTAGAATGTAATATATAAATAGGTCTTTCTAATTCAGTGTACATCTTTTAATTGTTTAATTTTCACTTTATTAACTAAATTTCACCCTATAAAGTGTAATTTAGGCTGTTTTCAAATTGAACCGAAATCATATAAAAATGCAAATAAGACCAAATGGATATCGGCGATGTGAATATGTTAATATATTGACTTTTCTGCCAACCGTTAACTCCTTCACAAACACACAGTCTGTCTTCGTGGGGTTTGCATGGCTGAGAAAATCACCAAAATGGATTTCCGGGATTACACCAAATGGCTCCTAATACGATCAGGACACAAAAAGTAGTCCCAGAAATCTGATTGGTGCCAATTGGAGCAACACCTAAATCTCATCACCAGCTCCTGAATTGGTTGCTATGGTTGGAGACCACCCAAGATGTGTATTGCAATTTCATACGTAAATATATATATATATGTATATATATATATATATATATATATATATATATGTGCCGCTCTGTAAAATGCAATATCCGTCTATTAATCAGATTTATTCTTTCACTGTTTTCCCTCAGGGAGCTTCACTGCAGCAGGATATTGGTTGTTTAACAGAGACGCACGTTAAATAAGTTAAAACGACTCAGTTAATTTGGGTTTTTTTGTAACGTTTTAAAGATGCTGCGACTCTTCTGTTGACAATAAAATAAAATAAAATACTGGACAGTTCTTTGTGGCCTTATAGTAAAGGGAAAAAGGGACACATGCACATACAGAGGGAACCTATTACTTCTGTTTCCATGGTAACAGCTGCTTGGTTGCCTTGTCGCCATAGGAGCCAGGTTTCCCTTGGAGATGAATATGGTGTGTGTGTGTGCGTGCGTGTGTGTGTGTGTGTGCGTGCGTGCGCGTGCCAAGGCAGGCTGTGCAGCCCACCGTGGGCTTGTTTTCAACCCCGAAGGGCTGGAGAGAAAATAGGTGTGGTCTGTCGAGTCGCCGGTGATGTAAAACACAGTTCATCCCCTTATATAGTCATGGAGAATGTGTCGAGGCTCCTCCCCCTCATCAGGGGAGAGGACAGACTCCTGGAAACGTCTCGAGCACCACGCTGTTACGGATGGGTTCATGTCGTGCGTTATCTGTGACTCCTTTAGGATATAAAATATGTGGTGAATATAAGAGTAAATGAATATGGGGCTGTGCAGTATAGTTCTATTTATCATGTCAGGAAAGAAATGTCCCATTTATGCTGGACTGCTTATTTTGCTGTCACACAAATCACACTATTCTCATCGTTTTGGATGTCACTTTGTATTCTGTCACTGTTTACTTGACCACAGTATAAACTTGAAAATGTTCTAAGTTTACAATCATCATTATACGTTATTCAGGGATGTCAAACATACTGAAATGAGCTTGACACCCCTGTGTTAAGTGTTTTTACATTGCGTGTCTGTATGTCTGTATTCATAAATACGTCTACTTCACTTTTATTTTTACAATTTTAATACACTGTTAGCCCATAAAATTTGGATAATTTTGCTCTTATTTTTATTCATATTTATACACATCAGTAATCCCATTTGTTTTAACCAGGTTCAGTGAATTCATACCGAGGCCCTGTTACACTTTACTAATCATGACTATAAATGACATTATTACAATCATTTCATGAACAGAAGTAAAAATATTTTTATTCTAGCCTAATAGGCTAGACAACAGTGTATATTATTTTATGGTATGTTACATGCTTAGTTGAAATTTTGCTGTTTATTTTGTGAAATATAAGGGGTTTTTTTTGTCATTTGAAGTGTCGATATGTCTGTTTGTGAGGGTTGTGTTCAGTTTTTATGTTTAATATTTCCTTCTGTTTATCTTAGTATTGAAACTGTGATGTTTTTTTGTTTGTTTATTTGTTTGTACACCTTTTATAGTCTATAGTGACATAAAATCAATCAATCAAAAAGGAGAAAATCATAAAATATCAGTGAGCACTATTTGTATCTTAAGGAAATCATTAGAATGTAATATATAAATAGGTCTTTCCAAGTGTTTAACGGAACATAATTCTGTTTTCATTCAATTTAAGCGCATTATCGTGGCATTTATCATTATCTAGCTATAATTACCTCATGAACTTCACTGCATTGACATCACTTTTTATCCACTATAATGAGCTCACTTTCAATTAGTGATACAATCACCTGTTTACTGTAAAATCGCATCATACTTTTCCCACATTAAATTAACTGTGCACTGATATCAATAACGTACACAACTACACTTTATGTTTATCATTCAAGTCAACTATGGGGAGTTATGAACAGCTGCTAGCGACTTAGCATTAGTGCTGTTTTCTTAAACCTGGAAAAAAAAAACTACTGTGAAATACACAATTTATCCAATAATGGTAGCAACCTATATTTCACTTGAAATGCAGCTTAAAGATTTTTCAGTCATTGTGTAAAAAATAATCTGAATGTTAGCTAAAAAGTGTCTTAGTGGTACAGTTACGTTTGCCTGTTAGCATTATCTTGCTAACATTAGCTGGCAACAAGCTATGACCAAGCAAAAACACACTAACATAGATAATTTTCATGAACAAATTATGTCAAAACAAAACTTAAAGTGTTCTTCTAAACAACTTCAGTTATAAGTGTTAGTTGAAGTGTCTTTACATGATGTGATTTGTCCATAACGCCGGTCTTCATTACACAAGCACAAAATGGGGTGTGACGCCATCATTTTCAAGTCTTGCCATTTTCTTTGCCTATAAATTGCTGTTTCTATGACCTTAAAACACTGTTTATGTTTTATGTAAACTAGAGGCCCATATGAAGAGAATATTAGTTTCTATTTTACAAAATGTGAAGGTAATTCATAGCTATATTTGACACATCAAGGAGGTGTGTTAAAACATTTTATGCACAACACCTTTTTCCTATTTTAGATGTTTGTGTGTGTGTGTGTGTGTGTGTGTGTGTGTGTGTGTGTGTGTTTTCAAGGCGCTCAACCGAACACACAGCAGTAACTTCCACTCATAATCTACTGTATAATCTAGTGTGAAATTCATCCAGCTGTTAAGCGTAGAAACTCAGTTCTGTTGTAAAACTTTTCCATAGAATCACTAAGACTCAATTACAAAGTCTTCCCACTCGTTATGACCTTGCATCGTCGCTCTCTGTCCTCTTTGCTTTTCTCTAACGTGACAAACATGCTAATGCACCTGCACCGTGACTGCTGCCCGCTCACTGTGCGTTCTTATATGTTCCTGTGTGTGTGAAACAGAAATTTGCCAAGGGCCAGACCCTGCTGGACATGGTGTGTGGCCATCTGAACCTGCTGGAGAGGGACTACTTTGGCCTGACTTTCCAAGATACAGACAACTCCAAGGTCAGAGGCACAAAAAAAACACGCTTACAAAAAAACAAAAACCTCTACACGAGAACACCTCACATTTACCGACCTTTCAGGGATTCGTTTTTTCTGAGACTTGAGCCTTGGAAGCTTTAATGCCAAATGCAACTGTCATAAAACCAGACAAATAGCAGTAAGGAGTATGAAATCCAACATTTGTCCCCTAAGCTCTATTTTTATAGTAAGTATCAATCAACTCAAGGTGAAAAACTCTGTCTTTATTGATGTAACCACAGAAAATTGTTGCCTCTGCAATTCCTTTCAGTTGTGCAGTGTGGAGCATTATTCATTTGATTTGTCAGAACATCTTAGACTATGCATACATTAGACCAATATATAGAGAATATGTTAATAAGTAAGATTTACACTTCTAAGCCCTGTGTGAAAACTAGCTCATAGTAATGAGTTAACATAAAGGTGTCACTTGTCACTGTTGAAAAGTGGTGGGGAAATAAAGGCTCGGGTGATAAAACATTTCAGGCGATGTAATGCGAGGATCATTGTAAGGTCAGTAGATAATTACATCTGGAAAAATAGTGTATGATGGTGCGTCAGAAGGGCATAGTCTCAGCTATTAAGTAGCTGGAAATATGAAAATATTCAGCATAAAAACATCAACACTTATCGCATCACTTTTGCATCACATGCAGAGCTGCAACGCAATGTAAACGTTGCATCTATGGCACAGAACACCACTAATATCAGTCAGGTAGTGATGACAGTATTCAATTTTACTGCTCTTAATTATGACAGAGCAGAAAAATAAGAGTTGAGAACAAGGATAATGTGTTACATAAGTCAGATTTATCTTTAGATGTGATGATAAACTGGTGGCTTCTTTTCATACTGCATAGTTTTAATTTTATAAACAGGTGTTAATCACTTTGATTTATTCAATTGAAGCAGAAGATTCATATATTGATATGTGAGGTTTTTTTTTTTTAAGTGTTCATATGTGTTATTTAATATGCCCCAGGCTGGGATGGAAATCATGATAGACTGTATTTCAGGTTTATTAACTCAAAAATGGTTTATTTAATGTTTTTCTATCATGTTTGACTGTATACTGTGTTAGAGTTTGAGGTTTTCATCATATCTGCAGCACTTTTAGCAGTGTTTCTAATTAGTTTCCCTGTGTAATAATTATTTTTCCATACCCATAAATAAGTATTCACACCCTTTGATATTTTCTCCTTTTACTTGTGGAATCATGGCTAAAATAATGTTGCTCTTTTGACAAGAACTGCTGTCAAAGGTAAAATAAAATTCTACAAAGTGATGTCAGTTACTCAAAATTCACAATACAAGAGAGATTACATAAATATTCACCCCCTCCAAGTCAGTATTAGCATTTTTCATTTTTCATTTGGCGCCATAAATGTTGATCTAAAAACCAGTGTGCATGATTGGGGAAAAATGCACCTTGTGTTAAAGTGCTTTTGTGTTGTATTGAGATTTAAAACTCTCACCAGAGGGGAGAAGTCTTGTATACCAGAACACGGTCAGGACTTCCAAAACCACTAACAAATCAACATTATGTATTAACCAGCTTTATTACTCACTAAATAAAGTATAAAGCTCATAATTTTTTTTAATACATTTGTATTATGAACTCATATTTTTCACAGTCAATATAACTTAGTCTTAACCATGGATTAACAAATTTAACATTTAACAAAAATAATAACTAACGCTAGTAGTGACAATTAACGGGTTAATTTCGGAGATTACGTTTTGTTTTTAAAAAGTCAAGAAAAAAATTAAACGCAATTACTGCTGATTTATTTACTTCCGGTGGTGGCTGACCCTTAACCTTTAATCACGTGATCAACATGAAAGTGCTACAATGGCTGATGGACAATCTCAGATGGAAAACGAGGATAAAGACAAACTTTTGGGCGGAAAGTTTTACTTAAATAAGTTGGCGGACGGCTCGTTGGACGTAACAAGGGTATTTAGCGAATTTAATTACCACATAAGTAATTTGTCTCTGTCGTATCCGTCTACTGAATCTACCTGTACAGGGTCTCCCAGTCCGCATTACAGGGGTGTAGGCACGTAACTAAATACAAATAATGTATTATCGGATAGCGAATAGATGCCGTCTAATTAGCATAGAAGAAAGGGACAGACAGAGAGAAATTACTGGCTCTGAATCAGGAGACACCTGTATAACCTACCCTTCAGAGGAACCATTAAGTCGAGACTACACACTTTGCATGAGGATGAGAGGACGTCGGTTTGTTTATGTAAGCAAGTGCCATCACTGGCACTGAGACGACTGGACTTCAAGGTAAATACATGTGAGTTCAGTATATAAGTGATAACATGAGTCCATTGTGAGTAGAACTGCTGTTAAGGATTATTATTATTTTTTTTTTTATGATTAATGTATCGATTATTTTCTTCAATTCGATTAAATACGTGGAAGAAATAGTAAGAATATGCATAATCTGAAAATGACAAACAATTTATGTTTTACAAAAAATGGCTGAAACAACCCCAGAAAATGTGAATGTAAAATAATATATTAAAATATGTAGGCCTAATGTATAGAAAAAAACAGTAACAACAGTGTAAAAAAAATATACATACAATTAACCAACAAACAAGTCAATTGATAAACAATCTTAAATAAAATTGTATACAACTTACTATCAGGTTTATACAAGGGTGTCAAACTCATTTTAGTTCAGTACCACATCCAGAAGTGAAATATTAACATAATAATATATAAATAATGTCAACTCCAAACTTCTCTTTATATTTTACAGTGATAAAAGTAAAATTACATTACGAAAATGTTGACATCTATAAACTATGCTTTAAAACAATGTGAATAATATGAACAAACTGAAAAAATAAGTGTAATTTTAACAATATTCTGCTTCA
>JAPSES010069698.1:0-11005 GCA_029822895.1 Maxillicosta whitleyi | reverse complement strand
TTTTCACATGTACTTTATAACTTACAGATCACAGTGGATCTACAAATATACAAAACATTCAATAACAGATAATAATAATATTATTAAAACTGCACTTTTTTTTTGCAAAATTGTACTTTGTTTTGGTGTAAATACATGAAAAAAGTTTACAGAGTTGTGAATATTTATTAGGTATTATGGTAGTATTTTACAGATTTTATTCACGTTAATTGAATTCTTCTGTCTATGACCCCTGAACCACAATGATGGTTAATATATTGGTTTAATTTTAGCATTTCACAAAATCATCACAAGGGCCCTTTGGCAGACTGGATTTGGCCCCCGGGCCGCATGTTTGACACCCCTGATGTAGAGTGAAGAGTCAGGTCAGTGTGCGAATCACAACAGAATCTTAACATCATTGATTAATTCCATCATGACGACCCTCTGCCATCCTGCCTCATCCTCTGGGGATCTTCATCCTCCTCCTCATCTAACATGATGACAGTACTGGACGTCATATTTACTGGCTGATATTAATCTTGTCATTGCTGGAAGTATGTGAAAACCAAGAAGACATATTGGTATTTAATAGAGCTAGCAGCCTCGTTTTCTGTAGCTACATTGACTTTAAAGGCAATGTGATACAAATAACACACCACTTTTAATTGGTTTGTCATCTGTATCCATTATAAGTTTTCCATGTGCATGTTCATGCTGCAACAAACACCATGTGATTAGCGGTTAGGGTTAGAGTTAGTCGAGATAGCGGATATGTGAACCGGAGATCTTGGTGTATACTGACATACAAATCAAATGGCCTGGAAAGGATGAAAATGCATATGTAGCACACCAAATGTCATAAAAAAATGGCATGATATACAACATGATTTCATGAGACCATTCTGTTAAAGAGTCATATTTATCTAAACCCACTTTTATGAGTCTGTAGTTAATTTATTTGTGTATTTGGACCCTAATAGTTCATAAAGTTAGAGTTTGAACCCTCCAGGTGCTGCAAAACTATCTTTACATTCATTCATTCATTCATATTCAGTGGATTTCTATAACCTGTTTTACTTCCTGCTTAATTTGTTATGTTTTATAACTAGTTACATCATGACATTTGCACAGAAAAGGTCAAGACTTCTGTTTATCAGCAGCAGTGGTTGTAGTAAAAACTGAAAATATGTCCAAACTTAGAGCCGATTACCTAAAATGTTCAGTTGTTGGTTGTATTAATGAACACAAGTGGTGGAATGGGACAAAGCAGCACAGCCAACAACCTGGAGGGGGTGAGGTCATTTGCATTTAAAGGGCCAGCGCTCCAAATGACCTTTCTGGTGTCATTACTCAGAAATAGGGTTGAAGATGGACCTGTGGAGTTGAATTAATGAAGAATTCAGACCCAAGCAGAACATTTACAGTTTATGTAGAGCACAGGGAAATATTTAAAATACATAATTCCATTAAAAAAAAACAAATATCACTCCTTTAAAGTTAAGCAGCAGGTACTAAAAAGTCAGATTAAATGAATGCGTTATTTGGTGCCTCCACAAACAGCAATACTGAGTAACCAATTTACTTATGTTTATCGTGTAAATAGATTAAATAGATGATAAGTAATTCACATTAATCATGTTTCCGTTGCCAATTTTACTCACAAATCTCATTAGAAAATGTTCACGGACATTTCTTGTAAAAGGTTTGTTCATTTGAAGTGACTATTTCTCATTTGACTAACCCACAAAGTTCAGATATGTTGTTGTAGAAGCAACAGTAAACTATTCATTGGTCTCATCCATTAAAAAGATATGGAAAAAAACACAATTTCAGATGGAAAACATAAACAGAATAATTTACTTCCTCTCCTCTATGCACCATGGCTACGTGTAGTTTCTGTACTCACAACCCATCAATAAAAACCTGGCTCTTATTTTTATTGTTTTTTGCTCTATTTTAAAAGTTTTACTCCAATTTCTTTGACCATTTAGCGTAAACACAGCCATTCCTTACAGATGCAACTGCTAAAGACCTGGTTTCATTTCATTAAGAAAGTAGCCGACGCAAACATCGCATAGGCATAACGTGATGACGTGATAATGCTTTTATGTAACTCCTTTCTTACCTCGCGGCAACAGCAACAAAGCAATTACTGAGTAGAACTTACAAACAGCATTAACATTAGAGCTGGCAACATAAATAGTCGATATTTCTTGACACATTGAGCTTCAAGGACAATGGTTATTTGTCCAGAGGCATTCTCAACATCAGAACATCGCTACCTCGATCACGATCACTGTGGAACATTAATATGTAATTAAGTACATCTTCATGTTCACTCACACTTTTGTTAAGATGACTGTCTGAGGTCCAGCCTGTGTGAGGTACACACAGCAGACAAATACATAGTTTTAAATCTATTTCACCAAAGTCAAACATAATTAACTTAAACTGAACCTCCGGCTCCAACAACACACTCCAGCAGAGTGAGGCTGTAAATCACGTTGGTAACTGGCATTGGACAGATGTCTCTTCGGGCTCTGGAGGAAGGATAAACATGGCTGATCCTGGACATCCACTACTACTAGCTTTTGCCTTCTTGTGTAAAAGAGAGTCCATCAGAGTTACCGCCCGTCCTTCACTGCTCTCCGACAACATCCTCCATTAAAACAAAGCATTTCCAACACTGACCTTTTGTTTTATTTCATTCCCTGCTGTCACTCAGAATATATTAAGGTTATTTCAAGCCTCAGAGGCTAAAGAAAATTGAGTCCAATGTGGAAATACCAATACCTGCAGTTCCTCTAATGGGCAGTTCCTCTTGAGGCTGGTTCCTAAACGCTGGTGGCTTTACTTTTGGATATCTGCGCAGAACTTTACCGATATTTACTTCTTCTTTTCCTTTTGGCTTTTCCCTTCAGGGGTCGCCACAGCAAATCACTTACCTCCATCTAACCCTGTCTTCTACATCCTCTTCTCTCACACCGACTCCCTTCATGTCCTCTTTGACTACATCCATACACCTCCTCTTTGCTCCTCCTCCATCCTTCTACCAATCTCTTCCCTCTCTCTCCTCTGGACATGTCTGAACCATCTCAGCCTGGCCTCTCTGACTTTATCCTCAAACCTCTAACATGTGCTGTCCCTCTGATCTACTCATTCCTGATCCTATCCATCAACAATTAACATACTATATTATTAACTAACTATATTTTAATACAACAACTACTATTTTTACTACTAATAATATCATCAGCAGCAGCAATTACAATAATAATAGTATAGCTTGTACCAAGAAGTTAACCTGACTTGTTATCATACCAGTTCTATTTAATCATGATGTCATGTGCTGTCCCTCTGATCTACTCATTCCTGATCCTATCCATCCTGGTCACTCCCTCAGAGAACCTCCTCATCTTCATCTCTGCTCCCTCCATCTCTGCCTCCTGTCTTTTCCTCACTGACACTGTGTCTAAACCAACATGGCTGGTCTCACCACGCTTTTGGACACCTTTCCTTTCATTTCAGCTGGAACTCTTCTATCACACATCACCCCTGACACTGTTCTCCACCCGTTCCATCCTGCCTGTGCACTCTTCTTCACCTCTTTTACACATTCTCCATTGCTCTGGACACTACTTAAAATCCTCCACCTTCTTACCGATATTTACTAAATGTTGAAAAAAGTAATTTTTTTCATTAAATCACAAATGCAATGATTTGTTTATTTATTATCGCAAGATGATGATAAATAACAAACATACATTTGAGTTTCTTTCGACTTTTCTCTTCAGGGGTCGCCACAGTGAATCACAATCGCATGTTGATCTGGTACAGGTTTTTACGTCGGATGCCCTTCCTGACACAACCCTCTGTATTTATCTGGGCTTGGGACCAGCACAATGAGACACCGCACCCCTTGTGGCTACAGGTAGGAATTCATTACTTCTTCTTCTTGTGAATGTACAGGCTGTAGTTTACGCCATTTTAACCTAATTCACTACTTATGGGAAACATTTAAATTCCATTAAACTTACCTCCAAACAACAAAACACAAGTAAGAAGTGGGTGTAACTGAAGTTGGAGCCGGTGCTGCAGCTAAGCCAAAGCCACCAATAGAAACTCTTCTTCTCATTCGTCAGCGTAGGCTCCGCCCATGAAGTGCAATTAAATTCACAAGCAATACTTTTGAAGTTGCAAACAGAGGCGTGAGATGTCTCAAGCATTTTTTTTTTTTTTTTAACTCTCAAGCAAAGAGGACTGATTTATAAGCAAAATAATGTTTTTATCAAGATGATTTTATTGCCACTAATTGGTTTTTGCTCTCAAATCTTAGTTTTGGTTGCAAATCTATTATTTTTAATTGCAAATTTATTGTTTTTGATTGATGGATAAAGAAACACATTTCTCTCCATGCACCATCGTTTCAGTAAATACATTTGAGAAGTTTAAGTTTTAAGGTTTTGGGTCACCACTTGTCATTATGGGGTGGAAGTGGGTCCCAAAGCCAGAGCAGTTAAGAACCAGTGGGTTATAGGAGAGCAGCTGACTGGTCATGAGGTCTCCCTTTACATTAGATACGGTAGACAACATTGGTGTCTCCTAATGCTATGCTATGTTTTAACAGCTGTGAAAACAAAATTTAAAAAAAATATATGAAAATGAGTTTTACATTATCAGAAAGAGTTTGAAACATAACTTGACTAAGACGCTAACAATAAATGTACTCCCTGTATGAAGTCGTATCACTAACACAAATCTCCCCCGCTAGTCATGACACACTTGATGAAAAGAGGCTTTATCTGCTACCACTGACGAAAAAAACTGATTGTCCCTGATTGTCCCTGATAAAATTCAATCAGCAGTGTGCCCTGTCGCTCATTCAAAAAGTAGTCGCTGTGCCTGGTGATAAGCAGTTTTCCAAAATGCAAATGAGGGAATAATGTGATTGTAAGAAACAGCATTTCTGTTACTGTGATTGTGACGTGATGTGAATTCAAAGCTAATTCAGACACTTGATTTACTTCCAATAACTGTAATATAAGACAAAAGCTGCTGTCCCCTCTCAGTGTGAGGCGGGGGGAGTTTAACCCATAAAGACCCAAACATCCACCAGCGACCAAAACAGTCTGATCTAAAATGTTTCATACTTATTGATCCACTAATCCTGTCAATACATTTAAATAACTGGTGTTAAATACAGTTCATCGTCTTTTCATGGTCATCAGATATGACCCATTTGGATGTTCAGAGGCTCCGTAGTTACCATGGAAACAGTGTCAGCTTCTACAACATTGATTCATCAGTAAAACCCATGGAGTTGGATCAATGACAGTGGATGGAAACGCTGGGTTTATGTTGAATTAATGATCATTTTTGCTGAAAAAGTCACTTTTTCCTTCACTTTTCTCTGTTTTTGACTTAATAACTCTTCACATTAACTTGAGCTTTTATGAACATCTACATGATCAGTAGATTAGATACAGGAAAATACCTGCTCTTCTACTTAAAAACACAAAATACAGAGGATAATATAATGAATGTTGATAAATCGCTTTAAAAAGGTTAAATAGAGAGAAACATTTACTCCAGAATTGCTGTAAAAATGGGGTTAAACTGGCTAATGCTGAACAATGTTTAACAATCTTTTTACCCCCCAAGCTCTGTTTTAGGTTTAATTTAACTCTGTAAAATAATATCTTAAGCATAACAGCTAATTCATGCAACACTTTCATAACTAATAATAATTACTAAGTGGCATACAGTTGGAAAGTCCTGAGACCAGGTCGAGACCAATCAGTTGATTGTGTAAGCTCTTAACACTGAAATAGTAATCATCTTCCATTGTAAGTATTTGACACTCAGTGTGGTAAAGACTGAGTGATTAGGTGACCTGCAGAGAGATGACATTCCAAACACAAATGTTCAAAGGTTTGGTTGGATGGAACATTTTATAGGTTTACAAGTTGTGCCCATGGAATGTGACTTTGAATCTGTCAGATTTCTTCAACCAACACATATCATATTTGTCTCTTGAAATACAGTTTCAAAGGTGAAGAAGGTGACAGTTAGCGTTAAAGATAGTAAACTAAAATCTAGTTTGGTGTGAAGTGGCTACCAAGAAAATGACTCTTACTTAACATATTTTATCTTTGAGCATTTGATGGAAAACGTTGCCCACATGTGGTCGTTCTGACACTACTGTGACTGTTCTGATGATGTCATTTACATTAGTTACATTAGTTACATTACATCAGTCAGATACTTCAACAGCTTTAGCACAAATTGTAACCTGCTTGACTTGGAATATTATCTTCTAAACTGAAAAGATCATATGTGTAATTGATTCAAATGGATCATGAATGAACTTTTCTCTTTGCATTTACTCAGTTTGTGTGTGTGTGTGTGTGTGTGTGTGTGTGTGTGTGTGTGTGTGTGTGTATGTGTATTTTAGATTAGATTAAATTCAACTTTATTGTCATTACTCATGTACAAGGCAACGAAAGACAATTACCGTTTTTTGTATTATTATTATTATTGTTCTTATTGTTGTTGTTATTATTATTATTATTATTATAACCTTTGCTTAACTAGGAAAAAAATAAATCATTGAGATTAAAATCATGTCCTTTCTTATGAAGGCTGTTATTATTTCAATACCTACCATTACAAAGTCTACCCATATGTCTGTGTGTGTGTGTTTTATTTATTATTTATTATTTATTCATCTATTTATTATTATCATTGTGTGAGGCACTTTGTGTTGCACTCTGTCTGCATATAAAGTGCTATATAAATAAAGTTTGTTTGATTGATTGATTAAAATCTCTGTTTCAAGAGTGTCCTGGCCAATACAGCAGCAGCAGCAGAACATGCACAAAATAGAAACAGCCTTTCATCCTCACTGGGAATGTCCATAAAACACAATAGAAGTCAGTTCTAAAACCATACATAAAACACTAAAATAAAACCGTAGACATAAAACACAGCCATTATTTTAAAAGGTACTAAAAGTATATATTCCTTAAAAGCATCTGAAAGCAGAACCCAGTTTAATCAATTAGAAAAACATCCAGATTTATCATTTTCCCATTGATTTAGAATTAGTTAGAATATATTTAATCCATAAGGACCCGTGACAAATGTGGCAATTGCCTACTGAATTTTTCTTTATATTTAATCGTCCTTAAGTGGTTTATCACCATTTATTGTAATATTGTCTTCTGTATTTTGTATTTTTTTTCAGTGAAAATCTGGTATTTTCCAACATTTCATGTAGATGTTCACAGAAGCTCAGATTAAAGTTGAGGATGATTATATCAAAAATGCAGAAAACTGAACAAGTGACTTTTTCAGTATCATTAACTAAACATAAACCCATTGTTTCCATCCACAGTCACTGATCCAACTCCATGGGTTTTACTGGGGAATCAATGTTGTAGAAGATGACAGTGTTTCCACGGTAACTACAGAGCTTATGAAGATCCAAATGGGTCATATCCGATGACCATGCGAAGATGACGAACTGTATTTTCCATCATTTATTTACGTGGATTAGTGCATCAAAGGGCATTTAACAGTTTATCGATGATTTTGATAGATGGTGAATGTTTGGGTTTTTATAGGTTAAAGAAGCCATTTCCTGTCATAAAACAGAACTGTGGTAAGCATCAAGTGTAGTATCTACAGCATGTCTGTGATAAGGCAGGATATAGACATATAAACAGGTGGATGTGTGAAGATATTATGCAGATGAGCATATATACAGTTGGTAGTTTGATATTGAAACTGGTATGATTTGATATTGATTGATTTGATATTGAATTCATGGAGAAAAACAAGACAAAACAGGAAGTATTAAGGACAAAACTACCACATCTAGCCAATAAGATCTAAGATTCCTTGTGTAGTCGACTGAAATAATAGTAAACAGTCATGTCTTCTCGTGATGGAGGCAGAAATCACCTTGTTTTAATGGTGTGAAAACAACTAAAGATTTATAATTATCATCTGCTTATAGTGCTGTGTGGTTTACGCCGAATGAATCTGTTTAATTATATGTGCATTCGTAGAATTACTTCTAAATCTCCTCTCATATGGTCAAGGTTCTTAGAGTTCCCCATCTTCACCATTAATGATGTTAAAATGTCAAGTGTGTTGGCATATATCTGATATAAAGGGCAAATGTGTCCTAGAAGGTCAAAGTGGCACAGCTTAAATAACAGATGACACCCAACAATGTCAGAAAAACTTCCAATAACCTTTGTCTAACTGGTGGTATCTGCGGATCAGAATAGCTGTTGACAGTTAGGCTTGGTTGGGTGTCTAACCATCCACACTGTGACCCCGCTGAGATGAGCTCAAGGGGAAAAATAAAACAGCAAAACACCAGAGCTCAGTTTATCGACTCCATCCCATAAACATAACCCACTGCGTTTGAATAAGAGGATTTCAAGGCTTTCCAGGTTTATTTTGATTAGAGTAGATAAGAAGTGACAAAATAAAGCAAAGCAAACAATGTAAAAAAAAAACAAACAAAAAAAAAACAAGTTGTTCCACACACAATAAACTCCGCCCCTCGTATGTATTATATCTTATTTTGGTATCAATCCAGCTGATGTCATCATGTCTATGTGTGTGCTGATGTCAGCATATCAACTGTCTATATATGTGCCAGGTTTGAAGTAAATTGAAACAAAATTGGTGTTTTATAGACATTTTTAAAAGTCATGAAAAAATTTTACTTTTACTTTAACCACATTTATTCTAGGTCAATGGCGATATATTAAAGCAATTTGGTTTGAATTCAACCAATAGTTTTACTGCTACAGACATTTGAAATTTTGCCCTTTATAAGTAAATAAGGGGAAAATTTATGGATGATTTATTCTGGCTTTTTCCCTTTTGGGGTCACCATAGCGAATTATCTTCATATGTTGATTTGGCATAGTTTTGTTGTTTTTTTTTTACGTTGGATGCCCTTCCTGACACAACCTGGCTTGGATGCGAAGTTTGTGGCCACATTGGGATGTACAGCGTAAAGAACCTTTCCCAAGGGATCACCTGGGTGTCGAGCCGGGCACCTTCCGCTCCAAAGTCAGTGGTGTTAACCACTGAGCTACTGAGTCGCTGCTAAGGGGAAAAAATGAATAAAAAAAATATTATTATTATCATTATCATCATTATTATTATTATTTATGAACTTTAACCTACCTTTCCCAAAATGTAAACCTGATTTGGTGTGAATTCAACTGATAGTTTGGCTGCTAAAATGCTAACAAACAAACACACTGAACTAAAAAGAATACCTCTTGTCTCCCTTTCAGGTGCAGGGTAATAATTTGTGGGACAGTAATTTTTAGGCAGAAGGGAGAATTTCTCTCCGAAGTTGTAGACAAATGACATAAATAGTCGATCACAGACACAAATGGGAAAAAACCAGGATTGGTCAGGCTCCTGCTGCAGCCTGAATACCTGCCTGAATGTGAGTGGTTTTCATCTCAGTAAACAACAGGTTCTACTTCACTGCCACTGAGTTAAGAGGACAGGACTTTCGTTTTCTTCCCTGTGTCATACCTGCAAAATAACAGTAATGAAAAGTGCAATGGGAGTCATTACTGGAAAGTCCTAAAGTCATTTAGTATTTATGTTTGTGTGAGCTGGAGTAGGATACAAACAAATATAGGTTCAAGTATCAGAAAAATAATTATCTTCCTTAAAAAGAGAGAAGAAGAAACATAAATCTTCTGAAGTCCGTTATAAGTTTCAGAATTATGGTGACAATCCTTGAATATTTTAATTGAACCATAGACCAGTGATGCAGCAGATTTGTGTGTGTATCTGCTCAGACACTTTTAATTTGGTATCAGGTGCAACGGCATTAATATAAACAGCCCAAAGGCATTATGCTACATCTTACACACCATAAAAACATAAAAACCAATGTCATTTTCCCCAGTCAGTGTTTTACCTGCAGTAGATAGAAAACATAGACAGCACAATATGTACTAAATAAATCAATGAGTATGTTGTACAATTAAACTGACCTTTACTTTATGTCCTGATGCTGCACTGACCTGAATAGGCTTCGTTTATTTACCGTACCCTGAGCTGGACAGCCAAGATTAAGGCTCCATGATTAAAACCAAAGTGCGCAGATGTGTAAAAAAAATAATAAAATAAAAATAAATCACCTCAAACGCCTCAGATTAGTGGTGAGAGCGGTTTCACTGAGCAGGTTTTTTTTTTTTTCATTATATCTTTATTGATTTTGTATACAAGTTTAATACGATCAGTACTGTATGTCAACATTTAGTTAATAAAACATTTGTTGACATATTGTATACATTTTTATATGAAATAAAGTACGATTTAAAAAAAAAAGATGAAATAAACAAAAACATTAACCTTGCCAGATATAAGGGTCTTCGACTTTAATATCTTACAACCAAACAAAAAGTAAACACACACAGTGAAATCCATATATCCCTAGAATAGAACATAGAACATAATATTGTATAGGTTTACAGCTAAATCTGTCAAATTTTAATTTCACTCAAAGTCATTAAACAGTCCCCAAACCTTTTCGAATAATGCCAGCTTTTCTTTTCTAACACATGTTCTACTTTCTAAGGGAAAAACTGTGAGCGTTTGTTTTACCCAATGCACAAACTTGGTTGATTTTTTCCCCAATACATTGCAATCGTTCTTTTTGCTTTAGCAGACACATGTCTAATCATTACCTCCGCCAAGGAGGTTATGTTTTCACCCGCGTCTGTTTGTTTGTTTGTTTGCTAGCAGGATTACGCAAAAACTACTAACCCGATTTCTATCAAATTTGGTGGAAGGGTAGAGTGTGGGGCTGGGAAGAACCCATTAACTTTTGGGGGTGATCCAGAAGAAATCCTGGATTCTTTGAAATTTCCGTTAACATTGGGGTCAATGGAGCCAAAAATTTTGTTTCTCAGTATCTCAGTTAATTATTGACCAAACCTAATGAAATTTTCAGGAAATGTTCACTCTG
>JAPSES010069697.1:0-32510 GCA_029822895.1 Maxillicosta whitleyi | reverse complement strand
CCCCCCCCCCCCCCCCCCCCGTATCAGAGTGACAGACCATTCTGCGGAGACTCCGATCAGATGGAGTTCAGCAGATCTGGACATTGAGTGGCAGTGAGTCACAATAAACCGTCATGTTCAGTCCTGTGTAAAAGTCAAAACAAAATGAGGGCCATTCTATTTCTTCCTGATCTGTGTGTTACACCATAAACTTAGTCAAGTCATCCAGTAATGGGAATGTGATGTAGTTATACAGTAATGATATAAAGACCTTTCAAAGACATATATAAAGTATCTGTGAATGCATTCTTTTCTGTTACTTTTGATTTCAAAAACACAATGAGGGTCATTCTACTTCCTAATCTGGTTGTTACACCAGTAAGCTTAGATCAGCACCCCATTTTATCCACTGCTTCTAGAACCCATGGATTCCCACAGGTCAACGCGCTAGTGCAATGTATATCAGTAATACAGGTAAAAATGTATCAGTTAAGATAATTGTTGTCCATTGTGTTAAAGTTATGCCACCACTGTTGCAAGCTGACATGTTTTTTATACAGGGAAATGGAGACTTTAATTTTGATTATGTAAAATAATTCAAATTCTTTAAAATATTTAAAGTCATTGTGACGGGCTGGTATTTCTCACCTTGTGACAGTAGGTTGAACCCATACTTTCACATTTATCTTTATTTTATTTTATTAATAAACACCAGATTATCATAATTTTGTGCTGAGTCATTATTTCAACTACATTTACAAATGGCTCTGTGTCAACGGGTTTGTTGCAGAATTGCATGACCATTGACCTTTTAATACATGAAAAACATCTATATAAATGTGTTGTTGCAGCTGCAGCCACCTAAATCTTTAATGACAGGTCTTTGAAGCCTGGGCAATCTGATAAAGCAGATAGAGTGCACATGTGTGGAATAATACTGTGATTCAGCTGTGAGCTTCATGGATGACCAGTCCGCAGCAATCAAGTCCCATCAATCTGCTTTTAAAGCTGAGCACCAGTGTCTGTTTGTGCCCTGCTCTTTGCCTGAGCACTACTGTCTCATTATTTCATTCTTCTACTGCTCAGTGACTGACATCTGCTGTGCATGGTGGGAGCCCACCACTGCCTGAAAAAAAAAAGTAGGACTTGAGGTGTTAAATGTTGACTGGAAAATAACTCTATAAATGACTCTATTAATCATTTATCTATTTGAAATCACATGTTAACTAAATGTTAACCATATTTGTGCATTGACATTTTTGCAGTGTGTTTTCTGCCATCATATCGCCTTCAGTACCTGCAGTTTTATCATTATCGTACTCACATCATTATCACTGTATTAGAATTTTCTTTGATGTGAAACACGGGGTTTGACATGTCTGCTAACTTTCACATTTCTTCTCTTTGCTTCTTTGCATTATATTAGTTCGTTTCATGTAACTCATTTAAAACCTCATGAGGACTTGTAAATACAGCAGGTGGGAGGGATAAAAATGGTTTCCTTCAGCATCAATAACACGGTGCTTAGACACAGTGGTTGGCCAAGAGGTATAATCCATCAGAGAAGAAAAATCAAACTGCTTCTGCAATGCCTGCAAATGCATCTTGTATCATAAAAACCTTTATTTGTTAGATATGTGATCATATTTATTATCTGGACATTGGACAACTTGATTTTGCATTGTCACATCTTAAAAAGTAAAAGCTTTTCTGCCTGGTTTTGTGGAATCTCTTTTGTTGATGCATTACTCATGGATTACACGTGGATTACACACTACTTGTGAAAAAAAAAAAATTAAAAATCTAATTTGTCATAGATGCTCTCCTTAGGCTAAGAAATATCCACATAAAATGCCTTTTTAAATGGAAATTTGGTTTCTCACCAATCCAATTGAAACAACAGGTGATCATTAGTGCGTGTGACTGTATCTAAGTATGTGTCTAAGTGCATCTAACTGTGTGTGTCTGTCACAGTGAGCTGCCAGAGGCAAATTAGATTAAAATCCCTCACATTGTGATAATGAAACCATTACAGACGTTGCAACCCCACTGTCTTCGTCTTTTCTCTCCTTCCATTTATTTCCCTTGTCAGTCCCTTTGTGCCAATTTGAATGTGCGGATTTAACATAACAGTTGGAAACACAACTGTAAATAACCTGATTAGTATTTTAACATTGTGGGGATCCCTGGTGTTTGACAGCAGTGTGTTGTTTAGTGGCTGATTGTAGAATGGGCTGGTGATCACCTGGGCCCAGTATCCTCCAGTGCATAAATCTGCCTTGTTCTTCATTCTCTCCCCGATGTGATGGTGCTTATTTTCTAAAGTTTTTATTTTCTTCATTTTGTTCACCACTGACACAATGATTTCCACACCTCATATTATTAATAATATTTTGCTTTGCACATATATATATATATATATATATATTTTTTTTTTTTACCTCCACCAGGAGGTAATGTTTTCGCCTGGGTTTGTTTATGTGTGTGTTTATTTGTTAGCAAGATAACTCAAAAAGTTATCAACTGCTTTTAATTACATTTTCAGGAAATATTCACTCTGAGACAAGGAAATGCTGATTAAATTTTGGAGGTGATGTGGATCGCCGTCTGGATCCAGGAATTTTTTAAAGGATTCTCTATCAGTTATTGGCCTTGTTGTAGTACTAATAAATGTCCAATAGATGGCAGTGGAATTCTTGTTTTCTCGGGCTGCACTGATTGACTGACCGTCGCAGAGAAAGTAAATTAAGGTCCCGCCTACCCTGAAAGCTTATTGGCTAGTTTTGCTTATTGCTACCAATCAGCGCTTTCACTGGCCAGCGCTCGCTCGAACAGACACACATGCAGTCACACACAGGTTCCACGAACACACAGTCTCTCACACACTCGCAGAGTACAAAAAAACCCAAACACCTCACACAGTCTAAAATCTGAGAAAATCTGACTCACGGACATCAGGGAGTCACCAGAGATATCAACGAGACTCCCGGAACTTCCGGGAGACTTGGGATGTTTGCTTTACTTTCTTTGTAATTCCGTTTGCTTTGGTGCTGTCCTTGGCAAACTTTTTTTCGTTTTTTCAAAGACGTCGGCCACAGACATAAAATAGATAAAAAATAAATGTGATAAATGTAATATTGTGGGGTGTCAGTCGCAATATGTGGGGGAACTGTGCTGCTTGGCGGAGGTTTGCGCTCTCTGAATGCTTTTCTAGTTATCCTTACATTTATTTTCTAAGACATGGAATGGTGATCTCAGTTACTTTCTTGTTTCTTATTGTAGTTTTTGCACTTGTTCACATGGCTGACATCTCATTATACTCTCTTCATGTAGTGTTCGTCTTACATCTTTCTGATGTCGCATTTTGCGTCTTTTCTGTCTTCCCCTTTTTCTTGTTTCTTCTTGAAGTTGAGTGTATCTTTTTATATTTTCTGCTTATAGTAAAAAGTAATAAAAATACAAAGAAAAGGAAATTACACGGGTCATGAAGCTCTACTAAAGCCATAATATCCTTATCTTATATTGCACTGTAGTTGCTGTCCTTTCAGTGCAGTATGGTACAATATAAATCCAATAAGATGTCTTACATTTAACCTGTCATTTATAAAAGAAGAACAGCTTTCACGGTACTTCAGAGTCCTTTCACTTAAATTAAATGTTTATTATTCTATATTAAAGCTATGTGATATCAGCCTATTCCTGGGGTACTGATAAAGTACTATAATCACAAGCCTGTTCTGAATGTATATACTCATTAAAATGCATCATTACAAAGATGTGTTTTCGTGGTATTCAAATTGTCTAAAGCCTTGGGAATAAAACATGGCTCAGGCATATTTCTACCATTTTAAGGAGCCACAAAGAGCCTTTTTTTTTTAACTTCAACCAGCTTGTCAGCAACTGAACAGAGAGCTCCGAAAAAACAACAGAGACAGCAGAGCTTCTTCACTTTTAGCATCAATTTCTTTTGGGAAAATTGGAAAGAAACAAAATGGTTGAAATAAGTGCAGAGTACAACGTTAAACCCCCCCTGCCACTGCGTACAGGGTTGTTGAATATTCATTGATGCAGAAGATTTTACAGCTGATCCAGGGGAGGTTTGTTTTCAGTGCAGATTCATGGAGTGTCCTGTGTTGTAGCTTTAACAACACATTCTGGGATAAAATACCATATAATGTAGTAATTATGTCAGTGTTGTACAAGCATGCATGTTGCCACATATGTGCAGTAAGTCGTCCTGCATTCCTCTCCTGTTGCTTTATATAGTAAACAATGGGATTATACTGTGTTCAACTGTGCAGGGGCAAACTTAATGTAGTGGATATGATGATAGTTGTCCATGACCTAAATCTGACTCTGCACAGGGCTTTTATCTTCTTGCAGGATTGTTTTTAAGCACACGTTAAACATCAAAAAGACAAAATATGTTGTTTTGTTCTGCACACTTTTTCACATTTATTCATTCTGTCTTGTAACATTCAGAGTGAATTTGGATATTATGATTTGTATTTTTATCTTAAATATCTTCATAATTGACATCGCTCTCATCTCTCTTGGTTTCCACCAAAATCATTTCTCCTCCATGGTTTCAGATCCACAGGTGTGCATTTTATCTTTATGTTACCTTCTCCAATCTCTTGTTTGTAATTTTTCTCAATGTAAATATAGGGTTGTTCAGGCTTTGTGTGTTATTCCAGTTTTAACCGAATCTATAACTTTAAAAATTCCATCTGGAATTGCTCATTTTTAGGGCTGTCGAAATTAACATGGCTTAATCCATCATCATGATTAATGTGATTAAAAATCTTAACGCAATTAACCCATCTGCAGCACAGAATCACCCTGAATGTCTCTGACAACTCAGTTGTCGAAGTTGAGTTAGGGTTGCGCAAGTGCAAATGGACAGTTGGTCAGCATGTTGGCCCTCTGGATGGAAATATGAGGACAAAAAAACCCAAGATGGAACCGTTGTTTCAAGTTTTTTTGTTGAAACTGTTGAGCTTGTTTAATAATTATGTTAAATGCATATTGGCTTCTTTCTTGAGTCTGTGTGATATTTATTCATAATTAATCGAAATTATTCCATACAGCGCTTATTATATGTCAGTATGTCACTATTACCTGTGCAAACTACTAGTTATCTGAATGGCACCTTAAATCATATAATGGCTTGTATTATTAATTACTTTGCTGAGTATTGGCTTCTTTTGTTTAGGTTTGAAGGAAGGAGGAGAAAAATGATGAGAAGGGGAGAGAAAAGTAGTGGGAGAGTTATGATAAAAACAGAGAGAAATAAGTATGCACATTTGTCTATTTTTTTTTTTTTTTTACCATGTCCTTATGTGCAGAGGAATAGATAAATAGGCCAGAGAAGGAAGAGACCTAAGCTATTAGGATGTGAATGGATGTGTATTATTATTATCAAAGTGGGAATCTGTATAGTCCTGATAATGGAGCCAAGTCCCCAGTAGTGATTACATCCCCATATAACTACTCAGACCACACACAAACCCCCACCCCACTTCCACATTCATGTGTCCTAGTGTCATCTCACGTTTCTGAGTGAAAATTACAGCTATAGATAGCTGTATGAGTTCAGTAGTGTTGGTTCAGTACACTGTAAAGTGTTTTTAATGATAACCACTGACAGTTGTTGTGGCCGAGTGCTTTCACACTTTAATGTCTAAAGTCAGAAAACGCTGTGACAGTTCAGACTGAAGTAAGAGTAGACTTCTGCTAAGGGTAATGACCAGTAACTGAAATATACTGGTTGCATATTATAAGTGTGACATAAAATGTTCCACATGTGCATGGAACTGGTCTTCTCTTACATGGAGCATTATGAAATGTATCTGCTAAGTGACAGGAAAAGCCTGTCACTCATCAGATGGGGAAGTCAAAGCAGCTGGTCATAGTTTCATCTAACAACATGTATGTGTATATGTGCAATGGTGTGCTTTTGCAGACTTTTTCAGTCTCTTTCTTCTTTTCCTTCTTGTGTAGTTGTTGCTGCAGAGCCGCTGGTCCAGGGCTTGAGGAAACTCCCAGAAGAAATCACTTGGTCATATTCAGGTCTGTATAAGTGAGCTATCTCGCTTTACCCTACATGTGTGACTATGGAGAAAACAGCGCTTAAAAAAAATCTGATTTGACAGAAAATGATGGGGATTTGGTATATTAATTGTAATTTAGTGGTTATTTTTAAGCTTTAAATTCTCACTTCCTGACAGTACAAACTACACACTTAAAAGCTCTGAAATGGCCACAGTTCCATCAGCGTGGTAAATCACTGAGAATATGACATAAATCACAGGATTTATCTGTTAACATCTCTCATGAGACAGCCTTGATCTGCTGTAGACCATATGGTTGGATGACATCAGCTAACTCAGCACGAAGCCCCTGCTGTGCTAAGCTGTGCTTCACCAGAAACAAAGAGTCGACACAGACAGACAGATTAGCTTCTGAGTGGTGAGGTGGAATCTGGAGGAATGACTGTTCTCAACAGATCAGCAGTGGGCTGAATACAGAGCCATTAAAGTTATTAACCTGTAACCTAAATTGATCACCAGAGGTAACCGAGTCTTTGCAGTGGAGGCTCATAATATGATGCATTTTCATGCAGCCAAAAACCCACAGAGCTTACATCATCGTGACCCACTTTTTTCAACAGTTTTGACCAATCAGCTTTGACTTCTTTTAGTTGGTTTGCAAATTCGCTGTTGACTAAGGCTTGTACACTTAATGTGCTAGTGTATATGAACTGTCACAAACACAGCACATTCCCCTTTCATTTCTGTCA
The DNA here is from genome assembly GCA_029822895.1 of Maxillicosta whitleyi. Lineage (NCBI taxonomy): Eukaryota > Metazoa > Chordata > Actinopteri > Perciformes > Neosebastidae > Maxillicosta > Maxillicosta whitleyi. Next base: position 25,729 of record JAPSES010069697.1, on the reverse strand, counting down.
TTGATGAGGACGTCTGTCAGTTGGCTGCGAGGATGAGGGGGCTTCTTCATCATTCATCACAGTTATGCTCATCATTCCTTTACCTTTATTTCTGCATATTTCTACAAATCCATGCATCTGTATGCAGTGAATGGAATGAAGCTATAATTGTACTGTATCCATATAATTATCATCAGTGCTGCGCTGATACCATTCACAGAACTAATACTGTACAGATTATCTCCAATTGAATCATGTATAATGCATGAAGGGTAAAATACAATAGAAAATAACTAAAAAAAAAAAAAAATAGCATTTCAGTTTTTAATTGTTGTTATTGTTGAATTCATAAATATCTTTTTGGAGGGTTACAACCCAGATTAATGGACTGGTGTTATTACAGTTTGTCTACTCAAGACTGACACATGTAACCTGTCCAGTCATGGTGTTTTAGTTTTGACATTATTAATATTTGATGTGTTGCCTGATTATATGCATCTTTACTCAGACCTTTACCATCATATCCAAGACATGGATGTGATCTTTTTTTCTGTGATTGAAGTGGATGATGAAACGCCTTTCTAAAATTAACATAAACTCTTTTCCGTTCATGTCAAGTAGGTACATTTGCAATCTTTCCTTCTTTCCTTCCATAGCAGTTCATTTGGATTCATGTAACTATAGCTGTAAATGAAGTGTATGTGTGTGTGTGTGTGTGTGTGTGTGTGTACTTACACACAGTCGTGTTGTTCTTACCAGCTCTTTTTCTCCCCTTGTGTTGTGCACTGAGCCGTGAGTAAAAACATTAACATGTGAAAGAATCGTACTTCATTGTGAGGCACCATGCACAACTTTTTAGTTGGGTCAGAGGTACGGGGGATAGACAGAAAATAAAGCCAATGAAAGAAAGGGTGGCAAGAAAGTGAGAGAGTAAGTGACAAAGAGGAGAAGAGTTGAAGAAAGAACTCGACCTGAAAAGATGAGAGAGAGGCGAAGGGGAAAACTCGGAGTACTTTTCCCAAATGTTTGTGTCAGAGCCGCTGCAGTTATTTACCTTACCCTTTAAACTATAGAGGTCGCCACTATCCTCAATCACCTACCTTCACTTTTTAACATAGGTTTGTACAAATTTATTTAGTAACAGCTTCCATATTTTGCTGTACAACTTCCCAGTTTGTCATTATTTTGTCATTCTTACAATCCAAGCAGTGAACTGTTCTAGATTATAGTAGATATTATTTTGTTTAGACAATGTTACATTTAAATTGCTTTATGTAGCTGTTGGCAATAATGTTGACCTATAGCAGTTTTATGGCAAGTTAAGTAGTCTTCACAGAAGTCTTAAAGGTTTTAAAGTGACAGTATTCTAACATCATGGGCACAGTTTATATGTGTGTCTTTGTACATGTAAGAAATCCTATTCTTCTTCATCTTCATCCCTTACTGCTTTCTCCCAGGGCTGTGACCCCTCTAACTGACCTATCTGTCATGAATGTAGGCGTGTTTGTATTGTAAGTGTTTATGAGTATTACTGTGCTCTGGTAACCAAGTTCACTCTTCCAGAAAAATACAACGAGCCATAGTACATACAGGAACACTCTAAATACCTTTATTGTGGTACACCATTAGCTGAACTCAGGCAAAGTCAGAGAAATCAGTGGAAAAACGGCATCATTTGAGTTAAGACCAATCACATACATATTATTTCTCAGCTCTCTGAAAACACCTATCACTGGCCAACAGGTAATTATATAAAATAATTAGGATTTTTTTTTTTGCCCAGTTAAAAAATTTGTTATTAAATCTTCCAACTATATCTGTGCTATTTGACAAGCTACGTCTTCGGAGGGGTACACATAGAAACTAGGGGTGTTGTTATGACCAAACTCTGAACCCAAATGCAGATATGAAGCAGAGCAGGCAGATTTAACAATAAACTGTTTATTGAGGATAAACAATATACAAAGAAAATCCTCAGGGTGATCCATTCTCCGTGGTCAAAGGGCAGTCCGTTTAACAAGACAAATTTAACAAAAACAACCGGTGAGGGAATAAGGCTGGCTCTGGTCAGAGACAAAAAAGGGTCAGCATCCAGAAATCCAAAAGAGAGAGGCAACAGTGCAGACAGGGATAAGGCAAAAACAGTATTGTTTCATCCAATCCAATATCCAGATAATCAGTCAGCAAGGCAAGGGTACCGGTTGGGGGGGCAGGCGAGAAGAGAAGTCAAGGTCCAAAGTGTATAGCACCAAGTCAGAGGGACAGACTGGGGCAGGCAGAGGCGAAGTCACGAAGGTCCAAGTCGAAGCACAAGTCGAACACTGGTAAGTAACACAGACAAACTGGTACGAACTGGCAACGAGACAAAGACACAGTGGGGTTTATATACACGAGGAGGAGGAGAGACAACAAGAAACAGGTGAGAGACATCAGGGATAAGTGGGGAGATGACACAGGTGGAGAGAAACGGGAACAGGAATTAAAGACAGCTGACGTGACATGAGAGGGAAATTACAAAATAAAACAGGAAGTCACAAGACAAAAACACCGACACTAGAGACAGACACAACAGGTGTAGCGGCACAGAAACATTTCTGTTCGGTACAATTTCGGTACAGTGAAGGAGACTAGTGGGGGGGGGGGGGGGTGTGCTCTGTAACTACCGAAACCGAAAGTGAAACTTAACGCAGTTCGAACATCTGACCCAGCTTCTGTGACTCTGTTATACTCTCTGTTGTCATGTTTACCCCTGTATCGGTGCCTCAGCCTCAGAAGTGTTTTATTATTATTTTTTTGTAATTGAGCTGAGAATGTACCTCCATATTGTATCAAAGGCCCCGAACGAACAGTTTGGTACAACCAGTGTGCTGTTACACCCCTAATAAGAGTATATAAGAGTAGATGCAGAGTAGATTTTGCAATGATATTTAAGAAATGGTTTTCTTTGGAACAGCATCATGATTGATCAGCTGTGAAGACTATATGTGCATGTCTTTTTTTTTTTTTTTTACCACAAATGTTTGAGCTACTGAGGTGGATTTTCTGTGAATTGTCTTTCTATACCTCTAAATCTTCAATCTCTTTAATCTCTGTGTTTCTTCTCTGTTCTTGATCCAACTAAGTCATAGCCAGGGGCAGCACAGCTTCAGTTTTCCCCTAGTGGAAGCACGTGCAAACACCACACATAGATTTTACACCCCAATATTTCTGTGAGTCTGCATTAGATTGTAAATTTGTATCTTTAAACCATTCCTCGGTTCCAATTTGAGGTGGACTGGGGTTGATATATGCACCAAATATTCGCATTTAAAACCCAATCACGTTCTCGCTTAAGCTGTTCAGGGGCTTCCAAGAAAACATCATGTACGATTCCCTCCTCAGGCAGCAGAATCATGTTAATTAATTGTTATTAGGATTAGACTAATATGGACAGTCTGAGTGGCAGTGTGATGTCTCCATCCTTCAAACCCCAAGAGGAAAATAAGAAGAAATATGTTCATGTCATGACATTTTTTATGAGGCTTTGTGAGGAACTTAACAATGACAAGGAGACAAAGTGAAAAGCCTTTCTTTTGTTCTGTTACTGTAATTGCATTATGTGTGGCGGAAGCAAGAAGCTGTTATGTGAAAGAGAGTAAGTTATCATTTGTCCTAGTGGTTATCATTCATCTGTAGTTGTTTTCTATGAGTTGTTTTCAAGAGACAGAACTGTCCAATTGAACATAGAAAGCAACTAACAAATAGAATAGAATAGAATAGAATAGAATAGAATAGAATAGAATAGAATAGAATAGAATAGAATAGAATTGAATATTTTATTTATGCCACCCTGGGGAAATTTCACAGTTATGGCAGTATAATAATAAAGTGCAGAAATTATATATAAATAACAGATAGGAAGAAAAAATACATATTTATATTATTTACATTATTTACATTGCATTGCAGAATAGAATAGAATAGATTTTATTTAACAGATTTTAAATATTTTATTAAAATCAGTTTAGCAGCTCTTTTCAGCAGCAAAAACAGTGCAACGAGGATTGAAAAAATATGACACAGAATAGAAAAATGTAGGCATGTGCAAAGGCTTCAGAATAAAATATTAAATAAACATATGCTGATAAAGTACAACTACAACTACTATGTAAAAAATAATAAAAACTATTTACTATAGATGAAAGCTATGTACAACAAATAAGGATGAATACAGGTAATATAGGATATATATGTATATCTATATATATATCTATATATATATACAAGGTAGATTAAGAAAAACACTGTAATGTTGATAATGATGCTGTAGCATTGATATTCCAAACCCAACATTAGTGGGAAGAACATATTTACAACTACTAAAATCACTGAGTAAAGTATGAAGTCCATTGTTTACACTTATCTGTATTATTTTGACAGTTTAATAGATCACAAATTGGCAGACTTTGCAAAGATAAGAACATCATGTAACTTTATGCCTTCATAAGCGTTAAACTCAAACTAGTGGTCTCATAAATTAGTTTGACTGTTGGTATGAACTGATCCACTTCTTATTTCTACATTCCAGTACATCAACATCTATGGTATCATTTCACAATTTTTATGTTTTAAATTCTAAAGTTAATTTTAGTCCAATTTTTCCTATTTGAAAGTAGAAACATGACATGTAGCCCAGACTGCTGGAACACATGATTTCCACTATCCACTAGGGTTTCTGTTACCAGGTGTTCACACTGGCTTGGGTTGGTGTTGGCCCTCATTCTGTTCTTACTTCTGTCATATCTCTGCCAATAAAGTTGTTTTTTTTTTTTTGTTTTGTTTTTTTAAAGCCAAAAGGTTAACTGATTTTCTATAAATTTTATGACATTTTTCTCATTTATATGGAATCCTGTTTTAATGAAGGTAAATGTAGCAAGGTGACTGAAATTTCTGGTGCTTGTAATGCTGTAATAAAGATGGATTTTGTATTCTGCAGGTCAGAGGTCAAAACCTCTGTTCCAGGTCGTGATATATTAGTGGTACATTAGTTTTTCGTGTTATGTAAAAAAGGCTGCTCTTCTTCAGATTTTTTCCACAATTTTAATTGGGCCATTTGAGCTTCTGTTCAGACAAGAAGAAAAGCTTTATGACTTTGTTATTTCCTCATTTGGCGTCTGTTGTCTCATCTGTTGTGTACCGTATATGTCTGCACCACCCACTATGTTCTCAACTGCACTCTTAGTCACCAAATACTTCAGGCTGGCTTCTCTTCTGCTCCAGTTGTTGCTCAGTCTGTGCGGCTGCTCCTGCAGCCTTGTGGGAGTCATGAGGTAATGGTGCAGAGGTGTGTGTAACTGTTCCTTTACTCACAAACACACACGTTCTCTTGCCTGCTTTCTTTTCCAGTTCTTTGGCTTCAGTATCTGGCAGCATTAATGAGTTCAGTGGCAAACACTTCTACAAAGTGGTGGTTTCACATGGCAGTGGGAGCCAAATTTCTGAACTCTGAATTTTATGTTTGGCTAAGTTTTTTGTCATGCGTCGTGTCTTAGTTCAGATAATTACTAGATCAGTTCAGAGAGTCCGTCTCCCATTGTTTAATATTTAACAGTGGACTTCCATACAGTCTTGTTCCATCTATCTCTATCTAAGACATTTTTATGTTTTCATGTCTAGACAGAGCTGACAGTGATCACAGGAAGAGCATATGGAAACTGATTTATAACGAGTTATTTTTTCTTGACAACTTTGATAGTCAGATAGGGTGGCTGCTGATGCATGTGATGGATGCCATTAACATGTCGGAGATCTCACTGAATGAGTGATGTGTATGAAGCCCTTTCAATGCCATTCATAATGGATTCATTTAGTCGCTTAGATCCTGTCAGCTCTAGGCTTGGTCCTTTATGTTTCTGTGTGAACAGTGTGTATGTGTGTGTGTGCCTATGAATTAATTCATAGATTCTCCTGAATAAAAATGACTGAAGCCTTTTTTCACACAAAGGAATGTTTCTTATTTCTCTGCTCAGCTGTCTGCTGTTAGGATCAAAGAATTATACAACAGACTGAGATGAGAACTACATGTCAATATTAATGACTGAACAGCTTCTTTCTAATGCTGCATCTGCCATTTAATATTGAATTGTATGAGCAATGGACACATTGTCATTTCCTCTTGCCACTTTTCACAAACTGCATCTATACATTCAGCTCCTTAACTTTTTCAAGAACTTTCTTGGACCAAAATTTACAAAAAATACCCAATGAAGTGCAATAAAACTAATATTTCTAAACTACTGGTAAAAATATCTAGCATTGGTTTAAAATGTACATAAAATATATGTTGTTATAAATGTTAATCACATTTGCTGAGTGTAATGTTACGTTTCTCCCAATATCATATCCACTTTACAGAAAAATGAAGCCCAGTTTCTGTTTCTCTCATGCCATTAGTTTCCCATTAGTATTGTTCCTTTCTGTGCTTCTTTTCTACTCTAAAGGACACTGTGATTTTGATCTTTTATGATTTCTTTCACAAGATTAGAAGTTGTATCTCCAAACTCCTTACAGATGACAAGTGCAGTAGCTGTTCTGGAGCTTCACTGTCCTTTTTTTTTGTAGCTCTTTACTGGTCAGTAATCAATCTAAACAAAGGTTAATATAAATATATTTGCTCCTGCCAAAAAAGTGGTGAAAAATTAAAATACTAATTCGATATCTAAATGAATGTGTTGGTAACTTTTAAAAGGCTACATTTTGAGTCTGCTGGAGGTTTAAATACTCGGCTGCATCATCCTGACAGATAATAATGCAGATTCTGAAGCACCACAGTGGGTTAAACTAAACCAGCAGGCATTTTTATCTGTTAATATTTCATACATATTCAGCTATTTTTGCCAGCAGTCATGCAAAGCGGAGTAGACAGTCCCCAAAAAGTCAAGCCCTACATTATTCAATTTAATAATCCTGCTTGTTTTCTGAACAGTTAGCTCGCTCAGCAGTACAGAGCCTCTTTACAGAGGATGAAATCTGCTCTGTGGGTGTGTGTGTGAGTGAGTGTGTGTTTGTACTGTCTATGGTAGCTTAATTGGTGTATGTGTAGGCAGATGGAGAGAGACTGACACTACATGCACATGTTTGGAAGTGTGCGTACACCTATGTGTATATACATGAAACATACATTAATATAGGATTTCAGTGCCTGTACAAACTCACTCTGAGATTTATAGATCAATACAGTTTGGTCTTTTTGGAGCCGCGTAAATGTACTGTTTCTCTGTTTCTTACCTTAGCGTCAATATTGGTTCATACAAAAACAAAAAAATCAGGAAATATAAAAGGTACTAGTGCATTAGACCTTATAGCATACATTTTTATGTTTTACTTTTCAGCACTTACAGCAGTTTTACAACATAAAAAAACAAATCTATAAGTTGAAGCTGTTGAAAATAATCTAATACATGAAATAGTATAACACACTGCATGCACTGTCTGATACTTATCAGTATCTAAGCAGTTTGGTCAGTAAAGGAAAAGCATTGAGGTTTGGTACTGTCCCTTGGTTGCTCCTTTCGTATCTTCAGATTTTTCCTGCTTTTGTCTCTTTCTGTTCTCCTTTTGTTTCCTTCTGCTCCTGTTGCATCTTGTTTACATGCTTTTTGTCTGTCCGTTGTCTCCATCTGTTGTCTTATATATCATCCTCTGCTTACAACCATTCTTTTGTCACATTTTTTTGTGCCTCCTCTTCTTTCCAGTCTTTCCTCTGTGTCTCCATAAATCTTTTCTTTCATCTTTGATACTCTACACTCCGTACCTCCCTTATTTCATTTCTCTCTTCACCCCTGAGATTCACGGCTGGAATGATCAGGGTGTTGTGGTGAAATGAGCAGCAGCAGCATCAGGTGTAAGTGGTTTCTGTCTTGACCACTTTAACAGATGACTGCTTTTTAAGGTTCTGCTGAACACTACTGAGTTTCGTTAGAATGCTGTCAGATGCCTTAGTGATTTTTTTCCTCCCAAATATGTCACAACTATCGGCCAATGATCAAAATGCACATTTAAATAATTTATTTTTGCTTTGAAAATAAACATAAATTACATGCCAGACTGTTTGGGCGTCCGATTAAATCTCAAAACATGCACTTTATTGGCGATGATAGCTAATTGAATTTACTGAGATGGTTTTATTTAAGAAAATATTAAGGCGGCAGACAGTGGAAGAGAGCAAGCACAGCTCAGCGATGTGGAGTGTAATTTCCATATTTAATCTTAGTGTCTTTAACTTTGAAGTGTGAGTGGGTGTGCATACATTTAATGTGTTTATGTATTAAAATAAGGAGAGGAAAATGTGGCTTCAGGGTTTGTTTTTTTTTTTCCTCCTCTCAGCTACTTGTTGCCATGGCAGCATTATGTCAGAAGAGTAATTTGCTGTCTCTGTGTGTGTTATGATGCTGATGGATGAGACCGAAGGGGCAGATGTCACATTTAAATACACAAACACACATACTCTGCACAAAAACACATATGAAATCTAGAAATTTTCATTTACCCTTTTATCTTCATGTAGTTTAGGAGCACAAAGATTGACACTCAGTTGTCAGGATGCTGTAGTGTTCTGTAGTCATGACAAATTGCACAACTGTTGATTATATATTGATAGTTCCAGTGGCAAACCAACTGTTGTTAACAAACACTGAGCTCAGTTTGGTTAAAGGCTTCAGCTTTAATGAACAAACTAGAAAGAAATACAATAACGTTAAAACTGATCTGTTGAAGTTGTGTTAAACAGGATTGCTGTCACACACACACACACACACACACACACACACATAATAATTCTGAACCTTAAACCAATACTTGTTAAGTCATGTGTGACCAGTTTCAGTTAAACCGTCTGCTCTGACCTCATTACACATATTGTCTTTACTGTGCACTGTAAAACATGCACACATACGCACACACTAACAACATGTCTATTGGTTTGGGTCATTATCCATTATTCCCATGTACAGTTTATGTTTCACGGTTTATAATTATGTATATAAGGAGATAAATTCCAGGTTAATAACATATTAAGGAACAAATGTACAATAGTAATTGCATAAATAATTAAATATGTGGTTTTTTTATCATCATTTTCTAAATATTCATCAATAATGCTGATATCTAAGTTAAAAAAAACATTAAAAATGAAATATCATAATGCTAAAATGATATACATTATTTGTTAGTTTTCCAGTGCTCTGTACTATAAATGTATCTCATAAATATTAGCCAGCAGTAAAATTTGTTTTATTCACTCTCGTGTCCCTGAAAATATTCAGATTAAATCAGTAAATATTAAAACTGGATGAACGGATGCAGGGGAAATTACATATTCACTCATGTAAAAGAAAAGAACACAAGAATAAATGCAACTGCTCTGGATGTAGGTAACTTCCATGTAGCACACATTGCATGTTAATGCATGTGAAGAGGTTGCATGTATAACAGTAAAATGACAAATAAAAGCATACATGCATGATTTCAGTTGTAAAAGGAGAGTCTCATGTCAGTACTCGTGAGTTGTTCTAGATTCATACGCATGCAAATGATGTTCTTCAATTTTAAAGTCAGGTAAGACTCATAAATAAATAATACACATTCACACGTTATTTTTGACTCAGAGCTTGTGATATTAAGCAGAAAATAAATGCTAAGTAAGTGTGCTCTGAATACTAAAACATGACATTTGAGGCCGTTCCTGATGTACTTTTTCTGATTGTCTGCGTTAAGATGCACTCATACATTTGAATGTAAATTTTTACAAGCCTCTACACTGGTAGTATTCTTTTTCATTATTCATGTGAACAGCACAGCCTTGTTAAACACAGTTACATAAAAAAAAAAAAACACAAATAAATACAACCCATCAATAACTGGGACATAGCATCCTTGAATTGGTGGAGCACTGTGTTAAACCGTTCACAGAAATATGATCAATCCAGTTTCACAGCACATCAATAAATGTACATACAGAATGTACGATATGCCCTCATGTATTACCAATACACATTGACACATACAGAGTCACCAGAGGGCTGTGATAACCAGTGACCTAAGGTCAACCAAGTGGTTATGTTTGACCTGTAATTTAACCCTTACTGTCACATCCTGGAATGGAAATTTAGTGAATTGGTTGATTGTAACACAGGAAAATATATTGGATCGTCTCTTGGCACTGGACAAGTGGAGAGCACTATTTTTTCAGAGTACCCATAGTTTTCTAGGCTGTCTCGTGACAAAGCAAGATGGAGGAAGTAGAATAGTTTGGAGGTCTTGCACTCTTCAGTTGCTTCATTATTCATCAATCTCTCCATGAACAGGTACACTGAGCCAACACAACTGGGGTAAGAAGTACCCATTCTGCAACAGTGCCAGACAGTCTCCTGTGGACATCGATGAGACATTTACCCAAGTCCGCCTGCAGTACCAAAACCTGCAACTAGAGGGCTGGGATAAACTCACAGCAGAGTCCTGTACGATCCACAATAATGGCAAGACAGGTATGTTAATGTTCCTCAATGACATCTTTTTATCAAATTTTAAGCCTGCTCCCAACCACAAACGATGATGTATACAGCATATGCCACTATTCATTTCACTACATGTCAGTATTTGTGTCACAATCATTGATATTTTTTATCTCTTTTCATTCTTTGAATCCATTTCACCGTCTGATCAAGTGAAAGTGAACATCAACATGAGAAAGTACATTTGCACACATTTATGAAGTGGGCTCATGTTTAGCTAAAGCTCTCTATTTTGTGGAACTGTTATCCTTTTTAAAATACCATAGAAAAAAGTTTTATCTATTGTACTTTTTACACCATAATCATAGCTTGAATTTGATGCTTAAAATTAAATTTTGTTGATTTTATTGATGCTTGTTCAGCTTCAAGTATTAGATGTTCATTATTTTTGTGAATATCATTGATATTCATGAGTTTGAACATTTGTGAGATCCTTAAAACGCCATGTCCACATTACCACCAAAATATCAGTTTTTAATTTTCCAGTTACTTATAATTCAGCTTTTTGAGTGAAACCTTCAGAAAGTAATGACCATTTCATACATTTTAGATGATACATACAATGGTAAAGAGTCGTCCACATGTTACTATGGCAACCTATCCATGTGCTACCACCTTCTCAGGTCAATAAAACAGAGACTTTTCAATATTTTATTCCAAAATGTATTTTCAGTATAATTGAACATAATATCTCAAAGGTTTTGTTCTACTGAATATCAATTTCTGTCAAGAACCGTATGTTTTTGAATGTTTGGGTAAAGCTTAAAAAATTTATATCCATTTCAAATCCATGTGTTACACAGCAGTAATTTGACATTTTTCACCTAAAAATTTAATCTCCCCAAATTTAGTTACACATAATGTTAAAGTGCTTATAAATACCTAATCAAATATGCATTATACAGGTATGTTACTCTGCTTACATGACCTAGACTGTTGAACACTGTTACTGCTTGATCGGACGCCTTAGTAATTTTGTTCTGCAGTGCATCGTATCATCTTGCTTTCTCCTACTGCTTGTATCAAAATCAAGATTTATTCGTTTCAAATCCAGACAAGAACTATTAAAGAAGGAATATCCTATGAAAGAAATGTACTACGAGATGTGGTGTATGGAAATGATGTCAACTTCATTCTGCTGCTGGAAGCACAATATCATATTCCCTGCATGTATTAAAAAAAAGCTTAACTCTTCAGATGCTGAAAAAGTGATTCACAACTTAAAGGTTAATGAGGGGTTGAAGCAGTGGGATTTAAAGGAGGAGTCAGACAAAGAAAGATAAAGAAAGGCCATGTAATTGAAAGGGAAGCAACCAGGAAGACAGAGCACAGAGACCATGTGGTGAGAGAAGAAATATGAATGTGAAGAGCCACAGATGAAGTTGAGCAACAAAGAGCAGATAGAGAGAATGATCATGGGAGACATGAAAACGCAGTGAAGAGAAAAGGCAGAGTATAGAGTCTGGTTTGATAAACAAAAGGATGCATAAGCTTTCATCACCCTAAAGTTAATGTCTGGTTCTTTGTGAAAATCCCTCTGTGAAATCAGAGAGGAAATTGCTCATTAAAATATTACGCCGCTGGTATAATAAAATGAGGTGAATGTGGAGCCTGCACAGTAACCAGAGTCTTACATCCCGGTGCAATTTTAACCTCCGTTCATATATGTTTCAGTGGCCATCAATGTGGATGGGGATTTTTTTGTGAGTGGAGGAGGTCTGAGCTCCAGGTTTCGTGTCAGCAGGATAATGTTCCACTGGGGGCGCTGCAATGCAACATCAGATGGGTCTGAACACAGCCTGAACGGGATGAAATACCCTCTGGAGGTACATACTGCAAAGCCCAGAGAGAGACAGTCAGGTTTTTTAATATGTCTACATACTGCTGTGTCCAAAAAAACCTATATTAAGCTGACTTTCTTTTTTTTTTTTTTTTACACAGATGCAGATTTACTGTTACGATCCAGATGAATTCCAGAGTCTCGATGATGCCATTGGTGGTGGAGGGAGAATCACTGCCTTAGCTGTGCTCTTTGAGGTTAGTTGAAGCATTGATCTGGTCTCTATCTTGTCATTATTGAACACTGTATTTATTTTAAAGTGGTATTTTGACTAATGATTAAGTATAACTGTGCCTTTCTGAGAGTTTGACATTTGAAGAATATATATCTGTCCACAGACAAGCCTGGAGGACAATGAGAACCTGAGTCCTGTTATAGACGCTGTCAACACTGTGAGCAGGTTTGGTAGGTGACTCTTACAAACTCTCTTTTGTCAAAACCGTACATAAACTTTGGCATCTGACCTTTAGAGATAGATTTTTGCTTGGTGGCTGCCATGGTCCATCTGTTTTTGTGTATTTGTGCAAACTATGTGTTATTACTGTTTTTTTCTTTATGTATGTCTCAGTTCAGTTATGGTATTATGTTATTCAATTCAATTATTTTTTATACAGCCCAATATCACAATGACAATTGCCTCAAAGGGCATCCTGCTAACAGAGAGTTACAGTAATTCAACCTAGAGGTAATAAATGCGTGGACCAGTTTTTCCGCATCACTCCTAGTTCAAATATTTCTGATTCTTGCAATGTTGTGGAGGTGAAATAACGCTGTCTTACAAGTTTGATTAATATGAGCCTTGAATGATAAGTCAAATAAAACTCCCAAATTACCCACAATAGGGGCTACACTAACACCGTCCAGGGAGACTATCTGGTCAGACAGAGCATCTCTTAGGTTTTTGGGGCCTAGTATAATGATCTGTATTTTTTTTGGATTTAGTAGGAGATAATTGACTGTCATCCAGGTCTTTATGTCTCTGATACAGGTGCTATGTTTCTCTATGTAGTTCTTCTGTTTGGGTTTAATAGATAAATACAGCTGTGTGTCATCAGCATAACAGTGAAAGTTAATGTTATGCTTGCTGATTATGTTACCTAAGGGCATCATGTAGAGGTAGTTATCTGTAAGTTGTTGTTTTTTTTGTTTTTTTTTACCTGCTAATGGGACTCAAGATGGAAATTAGCCGTATGGTTATAATCTGTTGTGTTTACATGTAAAGATTCATTAATACAAACTGTCCCATTTTAAAAATAAATAAATCATTCATTCAGTTACTGCCTGAATTTCTTCCCTTAAAAGACTGGGTTTCTTCCTGCTAGAAAAACTGTTTGATTTCCAGTTGACTGGGTTCAGGTGTGTTAACAGAGGGAGCAAAATATGAGGTTTTCAACCAACTATGATTAAAACAAAAACTGCTGTAATTTAGATGTGGTGTGAAATAAAACCAGTTCACAGATTTACACTATAATTAGAGAACAATCATGATACACTCTCTAATTAAGAAGCAAAAATAAGTGATAGAAGTGGTTCAGTAGGCAAGGCCAAGCAAGTTTGACATTAAAATTACTTTCAAAACAAAAGAAGGGACAAAAAGACATCAGAATCATCAGAGATAAAATGTGATTTTAAAATGCTTTCGCAGAATAAAAGAAAGACATTAATTATATTAAAATCATACATTAAAATTTATATTAAAATTAAAATAGAGTAAAGCAAGACATTTGAGTAAAAAGAAAGTGGATTTAAAAGACCAGATTGAAAATAGTTTACTCAAGCACATGAAAAGTAGAATCACTACTAAACAAAAGTAAGATGTAGTGTGTTTTTGGTTGGTTAAGCCGTATCAACACAGCTTTTTTAGCCTTTCATTTGTGTGTTGTCCTCAGGTAAGACTGGATCGATTGAAACATTCACCTTGCGGTCGTTGCTGCCTAATAACACAGATAAATACTACATCTACAATGGCTCACTGACTGCCCCTCCCTGCTCTGAAACGGTGGAATGGATTGTGTTTAAACAGACCATGACCATATCGGAAACACAGGTAGGTGGCGTTTAAGATCGCATCAACTACTACACACACAAACACAATTAATGAATAATATTACAAGCTCAGATGATACAAACATTCATCACTGCACATCATTAATGCTGCATGTGATTGTTGTGTCTAGCTGTACTATATGTAGCTGGTTTCAGGTGAGCCACCTTTGACATTTACACCAACATAGAAAACTGATGTGATGCATTGTGACAGGCTTTGTCCAGTCTCAGTGTCAGAGAATAAGAATTCTAAGTATTGGTAAAAAGGCATGTCGTGGAAGAGCCACAGCTGGTGTTATAAAATTAAAGCAGCTTGATTCCAGGACTTCTGAACAGCAGCAAACTTAGATGAAATCATCTGTAAGTCATTAATTATGGAGCAGAATACTGAAGACTGAATGAGAGCACTCGAGCCAGTGTGTACGTTGCTGGTGCATGTATGTGTGTGTTTTCGCGTGAGTGGAATGAGGGTGCCAAGGCATGACATGGGCACATTGTGGCTGGCCAAAAATAGAGCAGTGCTGTCTCCTGCCTGGCACTGACTCAAGCCTCTTAAAAAACACACTCAAAAGCACCCGTTTTCTGTGGATTTTGGTCAGTCTTCAGTTTGTTTGCCGTTTTACATCGGTTTATTCTGCCTGTCTCTGTCCACAGCTGGAGGTGTTTTGTGAGGTTATGACCATGGAGCAGGCTGGGTATGTGATGCTGACTGATTACCTGCAGAACAACTTCAGGGAGCAGCAGCAGCAGTTCATGGGCCAGGTGTTTGCATCTTATACCGGAGTGGAGGACGTGCTCACACCTAGTATGTCAATAACCATTTTCACCATCCTTGATCCCTTCCTGTTTCCAACCTAGATCAGTTCTTCTCACAGTTTCAGTCACTTTTGATGTACTTGTACTATACATGAGTACAGCCTTCAAGAAGTTAGAGGATGATTTTGTGAAATGACAAGTTCCCCTACAGCAGCATTTGGATCTTTTTCTTGCAACACTAAACAGGAATGAAAGAAAAATGTGGTAAAAGCACACTTGAAGCTTAGATGTTAAAGAAACCACTGACTTGGTTTGCTGTATTTTCTTGGCCTGGGTGGTCCAGAGACATAGGCCTCATATTAATATAGATTTTATTCCTTCATCTTCAACCCTAGAATTGGAAAGTGGAGTTGAATAACGTCAGTAAAACCCCTCAGTTCTATCAGCCTTGGTTATCTGTTAACAACCAGCAAGTCTTTTAGCACTGAGTTTCAGTCAGATAAGACAGCGAGTTTGACAGATCATTGAAAATCTGTATTGAATGAAACAGTGAGTCCGTTTATACACACACACACAAGTACTGAGATTATTATCCCATATCTCGAGTTATCAGATTATTCAAGTGATCATGTGGCATTCTTAAAATTTATCTGATTATGAGAGATAGGATTAACACACATGGATTTCTCCTCAATGCTCTGATGTCTTCATGCTTGTATACAGGTTAAACTGATTATTTTGGTCTTTTACATCTTTGTTTCTCCTGTTTTGAAGTAGGAAGGTTATAGACAGCATTTTGGATACCTTTTTTTACAGATCAGCTTTGGTTCCTCAGTTGATTGAATTATGTTTATTTTCGCCTTACCTGCATTTAAACTTGATTATCACATTTGTCCATATTATTTGTAACAAACCTGTGTCTGTTAAAAAGCACAGACTGTCACGACCTGGTTCTGGAGACGTGAACCCAAATGCAGAGAGCAGGAAACAGTGGACTTAAGGCAAAAACAGTTTATTTTTACAAACAGGCAAAAGGTACAGACTGGGGCAGGTAGAGACGGAGGTCCAAATCCAAAACAAGGTCAAAAATCCAAAATCCCAAAAGTCGAAGGTACAGGTAGGGAGCAGGCTGAAGCAGAAGTCCAACATCTAAACAAGGTCATACACAGGATACACGAGATGAACTAAGTGTAATTGGAACAGACTGGGAAACAAACTATGACTAGAGAATCATACAAACAGACAAGAACTTACATGAACAGACGAGACGAACCAAGGAGACAAAGACATGACAGGGTTTATATACAAGAGGCAGAGGGGCGACAACAAGGGACAGGTGAAAGACATCAGGGATAATTGGGAAAAGACACAGGTGGAGAGAACGGGAACAGGAAGTAAAGACAAATACATCACACAGGAGGGAAAACTATAAAATAAAACAGGAAAGACAAGACAAGATTAAAGACAGGGGGCAGACGTGACACAAACCCCTGCCCCTGGGGGTTTCTCTGTGGTTTGGGAGTGAGGGAAGGTAGCCAGCTTGTAACAGCATATATTCATTAAAAAAAAAAAAAAATGTTAAAAATGGAAGTGATAGCCAAATTTCAGTAGAAGACAATAATAGGAAATTTTAGTTTATTATCATGGAATTTTTTTTCTCAATGCGCTTTTGAGAGTTAAGTACAGAATGCCTTTCTCACATTGCTTAATTTTTTTCCTAGTATTTACATCACATTTTTGGAAGCACAGTGGAGAAAATGTAATCCCCGCCCCAGGGTTTAATCAAAGTAATACATTATTAATCAACATTTTGAATTTTCAAGATGAAAATATTGCCTATCCTCTGTTCCACTGTGTAATGATTACTCTGTCCTCCAAGGTCAGCTTGAATATTCATGATCATTAAAAGAAAAATAAAATTATTATTGAAGTTATTGACGTTCTCCAGCTTTTTATAGTCAGCTCACGTTAGGTGTGTTTTTTTTGTTTCCAGGGTGCTCCATCTTGTTGTTCAGTATGATGTTCTTGAGTGAATGCACCTTATTTTACAGCTAATTTAAGCTTTAGATGGACTAGGTTGAATGAATTGGTGGATTTATATTTGATATTTGTTGTTGGTGGTGATATGGGAGGGAGTTTAGAGTTGCTTTAACCTTAGACTGCAGCTGGACGTTTTGATCTGTCTTTGCTGGAATGAGTAGGAGGATATTAAGATTTCATTTGATGGAAATAGATCCAAGAATGAAACTCTTTTCTGGCAGGTTCTGAACTCCATTCTTCTTGAAGAGCTTCTGTAAGTCATTGTTCTGCATAATTTCTGTGAGATCCAGTACACCTTTGTGTTTTTTGCTGTATTGTGCAGGAGTTTGTTGTTTGCCGCTCTGGTTTTGCTGAGCAAGAGACTTGAGGGTAGTGCCTGGTTCAAAGTTCAGTCTTCCGTTACTATAGATACTGTAGTGATGTCCTGTACACATTTAAAGGTAAATGTCCAAAGATAAAATACATCCACTGGTCTGCAACATTTTCCCTTTGGATGGCTCTGCACTGATTTCATGTGAGAATAATTCTCTCTTTATGGCCAGTTTTCTCAACATAATAACTACTCTATTATCAATAATTCCAAAGGGCGGGGCTAATATATTTTAATTTCACAACTGGTTCCTGCATGTTATATCATATTTGGAGACATTTCTAACTTACTTGTTTTGCCTTGAGGTTACCTTGAAGACTGGCTGTTGTAAGCAAGTTCCTCATTTTCACAGTTTTTATTTTACACCAAAGAGTTGGATCATAAACCACTGAACACATTCCAAACATATTTTCATGAATTAACATATTCAGAAATTCAGAAGTGGGTCATTAACAAGTTCATGCATGCAAATACATATACACATACACATAAACTCCTTTTAAATTACAGTCCTTATGACCATAATTTTCAATAACATTAACCTGATTTGTCCTGACTTTTGCCTGTTTCTTTTTAGCTGTTACCTACGGTACTACTTCAAACTTTATTTTTCTGTTTTTTTCTAACATTCTAACTAAATATATATATATATATTTTGTCCTTACCAGCCTGCAGCTCAGCGCCAGAGAATGTTCAAGCTGATGCGCAAAATGACACCACCATCGTAGTGACCTGGGAGCGCCCCCGTGTGGTTTATGACACCACCATTGACTGGTACACTGTCACCTATCAGAGACTACAGGGTCAAGACCAAACCAAGCAGGAGTATAGGACAGATGGAGACCAGGATGTGGTATGAAACAGAGATCATATATTTAGTATTGTACACACACCATTTCAGCACACTCTAAAATCAATAAAAGGCGAAGATTACAGCACTGCACTATTTTTTTTATCTATCTTTCCAACCTAGTTTGACGTGGAAGTATCGATATTGATCAGCTGATTGACAACAATGATCCATCTTTCCCTTCCAACAGTCAGAAAATCACTTAATATATTCTTAGGTGTATGTACTACTGTGAAGCTAAAAGCAGGACAAAGGGGCTAAAAATTCAAACAAATTCAACTAATGTTATGAAGCAAGTCTGGAAGCAATTTGGGTCTATTTTAAAAATAAATATTAACTGAGATAAGAGAAACAATTTTTGAGACATAACACATTTTTATTTGATGCGTGCATACAAAAATCTGCATGTAACACAAACACCAGGTTTGTATAATGAACTCCCACTTCTTTTTCTTTCAGTTGTTTTACCCAGATCCCACACTATTAGACAAGGCAAATCCACAGACAACTCAGTGAAATCTGACTTTTCCTCTGAAATTATGACTAGTCAGTATTCCAGCAGTTTTTCCATGATTCTGCTTGCAATGATTACCCTGACTCAACCACAGGGAAAAGTACATGGAAATTAGATGCTACTATTTTTTTCAAACATTTTAAAATTCTCTCACATGTAGATTTTAGGAATTTAAGTAAATATATTTTTCACAAATATGACCGCTTTTGCAAAATCACTCACTGTTTATTTGTGTTTAAATGGGCAGGTTTTGTACGTAATGCAAGTGGACACGATGGGTTACTCACGAAACCTGGAATCAGACTGCCGATTCATGAAAAATCAATTCACTGGAAAAACCACTAGGATTGTCAAATATAACGCAGTGTCTTTATTTATAGTGGTATATTAGACGATTTACAGCCATATTTTCCAGATAAAATGCACATAGGTAGCTTTTGTTGTACCAATTCTGGTCCTATTTTGGACCCAATATTTTTATTAAAAATTCATTTTGGAATGGTTCAGAGCACAAGTATAATTTTTTTGGCATTTTTCTGTGGTCATCATTAGGTATGCTGGGGGGAAATATGTCTAAATTTCTTTTATTATTGGACCTGATGCCAAGTGCCAGATACCAAAATGAACCCAGTTTCATACAAAGACCCAAATACTTGCTAAAATGAATGAATATGCAGAACCAGATTTTTTGGCCAAGTATGTGAACATATACAAGGAATTTGGTTTTGATTTTTCTTTGTGCACATGTCTCAACATGAACCCAAAACAACATGAACTCAATCACACTTGAACATGGACCTAATATAGACAAACATTCAACTAGAGACAAGGACAACCATGAGCTACTATTGATCATTTGTTGCCTAATGCGTCTATATATTTTCGGAATGATTTCAGTAGATATTATTGTATGTTATGTATTTATGTAGCCACTGCCTTACATGACATACATTCTCATGCACCATGTCCTAGATTACATGTGTGACATTATGTTCACAGGGTGCCATCATATCCAGCCTCTTGGCCAACAGCAGCTATGTGGTTCAGGTTGTGGCTATTTGTACCAATGGACTCAGAGGACGGTGGAGCGATCAGATGATAGTAGACATGCCATTAGAAGATCCAGGTACAGTCACATGCAAACATAAATATGGCAAGTGAAACTGTTAACAGAAGCATCTGGTACAGTGGGAATTAGTATTGTTTTTCTCATTCACTTTAGAAAGTGAATCAGATCCTGACACTGTTTCACAAGACACAAGAACCAACAGAGAGGTAAGACCATCACTGCTGCGGATCTGCACAATTTATTTGGCAAAAATAATTTGTACTGCCATAATTTATATTCAGTAGATATAAATATGATGCACATTATTAGTATTATGTCAGTGAAAGATTGTGGTTGAGTGTTTAAGAGGAGTACAAAAGGTTAATAACTTTTCAGCATTTGTAAGAGAGATTACAAAAGAATTACCATATTATTCTTCCTGATAGAAACTCATAATGTATTAGTCCACACTACATCTACTTTAATGGTTTTATGTCATATATGATGAGTCACTTTTCCACATAACAATGCTTAAATGCCTTGTTGAAGGGTCCATCCAAGAACAGATGGGACAAGCTAGAAAATCAGAACCACCTGGATTTGGTAGTGGAGGACCACAGCCCAGTGGAGGAGGTCCCAGTGGAGCAGACCAGAGTTTATCAGAATCACCCAACACTTCTTCAGAACCAGCCTAGAGACCAAACCCAGGCAAAGCAGAATTTGCCAGACCAAGCCAGCACTCGTTCAAGCCCAAAGCCTCCTTCTGAGTCTGCTGTTCTGCAGAAAATTCGACTCAACCAGAACACAAAAAAGAAAACAAACAGAAATAAGTTTGAACCTGGTGGTATGGACCAGAACCAGATTCACGATCACCAAAAAATCCCAGCACTCAGGCCATTTACAAATATGGGTTTTGATGGCAACGGTGCAATCTGGATAGCTGAGGCAACTGAGCAGCCTGGATTTCTGTTTCCAGTTGCTCAGACCACAACGCAGCAAACACCCCGTCGACAGATGACAGAAGAAGCGTCGCTGTCAGTGTTGCCTCATCAGGTAGTTCTGTCATTTCACTTATTCTAAGCACATTTAAATTCCTCATCCCTTCATCCAAAAGGTCTCATAAGAGCCCCACTGCTCATTTACAGTCAACGGATCAGGGTGCGCCAGAACAAACAGGTGAGAGGGGCCCCTCTGCCCAGTCGGAGCTCTTCACCCCTCCTGTGGAGGACATCCAAGTGACAGACATCTTCTATGAAGACGCTGTCAACATCTCTCCACTTGAATCCACTGCCTCCTCTGTCACAGCGTCTGTTACTGCTGTACCAGGTCAGGTTTGACTTTGAAGACTTTTCTTTTCTTTTTCTTTTTTATAGTTTTTGGCACTCTTATTGACTAAGAACATCTTCGGTTGGTAGTGTGACTACAGAGCTGTGTGCAGGAAGTTAAGCTTGAAATGTTTAAACATATAAGCAAAGCATTTTTTTGTTCAGTAGATGCTTTCTACTAATGACTTCAGCATTTATTCAGTAGATAATAAAATCCACATTTTTCTGCTTGTTTGTTTGCTTAGGTGGTGTGTTAGTGTTTTAGGGTTTATTTTTCCAAAATTAATTGAACACTGAAACCACGTTTCTATTTTTGTGTAAATGGCAAAGTTTCTATAATAACCCTTCAGTATATTGAATTTTTCTACAGCACAGAAACAAGGTGACAGCTCCTCTACCTTTGATATTTCGATTCACTTTTCCATAATGATGTAACATGTTGTTGTGCAGTCTTTCTTCATATTCAGTCTATTGGACAGAAGGTAGAAGGGTTCAAATTCAGATGTTTGTTTTTTTTTTATAATGTCTACTTCCTGCCGGTTTGTAGTGTTTATAGATGAATATTAACTACATGAGCTGTTACTTTGTACTCAAGTATATTGTGAAGTTAAGCTGTATCTGTTCAAATATGTAAAGCCTTATTCTACCTCTTCTCTTCACATACTAATTTACATTATGGAATCTTTATGTTACTTCAGATTGTTTCATATCAAATATTTTTTTTCTTGTTGTGACGTATGAAGTGGCAGAACATCTTCACATGCAAAACCACCCATAAAATAATAGTATCATGTTGTTGCTCATCATATATCATATCGTCCCACTTTGTCTCACAGGTGCCAAAGTGGACAAAGAGTCTTCACTGTCGTCTGAAGACAGAGATGCACAAGAGAACACACGTCTCACAGAAACCACCTCTGCCCCGTCCTCCCTCTGGATCACAGCGAGAGCAGCAACTGCCAGCAACACACTGGTCAACTCAGTCTACAAATCATTTACCCCTTCATCTCTCCTCAGGGTGTTGATGCATACGACACAACCAATGTTCAATGGTAAGACGAAAGTGCCAGGAAACACTGTTTCGCTCTGTGTGTGTGTGTGTGTGTGTGTGAGACCCTGGTTTTCTGCATGTGCTGTGCATTTGCTTTTATAAGTAGCTGCAAACTGATAACACGAGGGAATTATGCAGCAGCAGCTTGGTGTAATAAGCTGGAGATGGACATAATTGTGGTGGATGGTTGTTGTTCTCCTCTAATGCGCCGCTACTTTTCACTTAATCACTGATCATGATGGTGTGTTGTGTAGTGGTGGTGGTTACGATGATTAGAGTAATAATCTGCAACTTCCAAGCATGAGAGCTGAAATACCTTTGACTCTTGCTCGCATCTTTCAGTATGCTACAGCTCCACATGAGGTCATTCTTTTTTGGCTCTGTGGAATCTACTGGAATCCACTTAAACTTTTCAATTAGCATCTACAAGTACTCGTTTGTTCTGGGTTTGGATGCTTTTATGGCTCTAGGCTGCACTCTGGTGGTTGTTTTCTCCTGTGGCTTTACAAATGAAGACTTTATTCTCTCTTGATGGGGACTCACTCTTCTGTCTTTCCTGGATTAGTTATGTCATCTTATTAAACAGAACCAAACTTTTCACTTGTTTCACTTCAATTCATCCTTTTCATTTTCCCAAATGTCACTTACACACCGATCTACAAAGTGTATTCTACCATCACATGGCAAGTCTCTTTTCTTTCAGCAAATACAACCACATCCAGGTTTGAGGAGTCAACTTCTGACCTCTCGTCTGGCTTAACAGATCGTTCCCCTAGTGGACTAATAATGAGCCCTGCAAGTCATGCAGACTCAACCCTAGAGGACGATTACACTACTGAAGATTTAGTCAGTGTCATGCCTCCATCCGTCACCCCTTCTAATGAATACACCAGTAGTTTGCGTCCTTCTTCTGCCCTCCCTGAAGAGAAGAGGAGTGACATTATCTTTCATCATAATGGCAAGCCTTCTGAAGAGCTCTCTAATGTCTATCTGATAAAAGGTTCAGAGGAGCATCAGGTATCCTCCACTTTGACTTCCCAGGATCACATCACCACCACTTTTGCTTTTTCTGCTCAACCTGATTATGACTTGACTGCCTATAAATCATCATCAACAAATACAGGTAAAGAAAATGCTACTAATAAGGAATATGGTTTGGCAATCTTGCACAAGAGAGAAGACCACAACTCCACTTCAGTAAAGTCTTCCATTGAGTATAAAGCTGTTTCTTATAATTCAGAGGAAGCAAACTCAGGAACCTCTGCAGAAGGAAGTGGATCAGGCAACATGTTCAGTCAGGATTGGGATGGAACAGCTACAGTCAAGCCAGATGTTTCTACTTTCATAAGATCCTCCATTTCTTTTAATTGGAATAGCAATGCGAATGAGAGAAAACCAATAGGGACTGAGGCGGCAAGTGAAATTAGTAACGTTAAAGATGTAACAGAGGAGGAGGAGGGTGAACTGAGTGGTGAGGAAGAAGACAAGAGGAGGCAGAGTGGAACACTTGGTGGTGAGAGTGAGAGAGTTAGAGCAGTGGTTGATGGAACAGATCAGAGTGGTAGTCAGTTTACAGCCAGTCATAACATGTTGAAAATAAAAGAGAAACACACTGAAGGTGAAACTCGAATAGGAAACACTATATACAGTGAGAGTGGCAGTGGGACTGAAATAGAGTCTCCCATTTTAAGCTGGTCTGAGGATGTCAGTGGCTCTGGAGAGGGTGGTGAGGATAAAGAAAGTGATAAAGGTGCAGGAAAGATTAGTGATGGAAGAGCAAGTGGGGATGTAAGGGACAAAAATAATGAGGAAGACAAAAACAACACAGAGGATGAAACAAACAACAGCAGTGATGGGAAACAAAATGGCAACCTGGAGGATGATGCTAAAGAGTGGACCAAAGAGGATGGAGAGACAGGTCGACCGTTAGTGGTGCCTGGAGAGGCTTTGCAGCGCCTCTCAAAAATGGATGAATTGTTGGTTGATGCTGCAAGAAGCACCGTGTTGGGGCGTCTAGTTCCTTTGCTCAGGTTAACGGATACAAACAAAGGCACAGAGGAGAAAGTGGAAGGTAAATATTTTGTCAGTTTATGCTCTTTTCTTTATTCATTAATGATAGAAGTTATATGAAGCCACTGGCTGATTTAAAGGTACAATATGTAACACAGAAATATTCTTGATTTAAGAACTTTTTTACTTTCAATGTGAGCAGATCATCAACCATCTTGATTGATACATTCTTAATAACAGCTATAATAGTGATTTCTAAAGGACTTTTCCCACAGTGAACAGTTTGTATGCTACATTTATTAACCACCTTTATCTCACAGTTGTGCAGCACAAACACACACAAACTCCATATTGATATATATATAACATATTGTACCTTTAACAGGTGATTACTCTTACAAACATTTGAGGAGCAGCATTCATAAATTACAGGAGTGCAAACTATACTGTGTGTAAAAAATCTCCAAATAAATTGTTCAGGAGGGATTATGTATATCTAAATGTCTGAATATCTGAAATATTCTTTTCATTCTATAAATCACTGTTTCAAATGTGGATCAGATCATAGAAATTACCTTCAAACTGTCTAACACGCTCCTCTCTCTCAGAGGGCAGTAACAGCAGCCATGAGTCTCGGGTCGGACTGGTTGGAGGCGTAGACAAGGAGAAGAGGACAGTTGTTCCTTTGGCTGTTGTCTCCACCCTCACCATTCTCTGTCTGCTGGTGCTGGTGGGAATACTTATCTACTGGAGGTAAGAACAACCACATACCCCACATACGTAAGTCATGCTTCAGTTTGACTTGTATTCTTTGCTCATGTCCTGATCTTTTTTGTTTCACAGAAACTGTTTCCAGACCGCTAATTTCTACCCAGAGGACAGCGCATCGCCCAAAGTCATATCTGCTCCATCCACACCTTTGCTCCTGGCCTCAGGTAATACAAAAACACAATTAGGGGCCTTTGTCTACAGGCAGCTGCTTTTGTGCTGACTGTATATTTTCCATACAAATCCTATGTTGCTAAGTGTTTACAACCCTGAGCCCCTGAGCATCCTCGGTGCAAAAACACCTTCAGCACACACTGCATTCACAGCACTTTGAGTTGAAGAGTTCAACTTTTAGAACAGCGCTTTGCTCATCAAATCGTACTTGTGTCTCACCCCTTACAGTAGCCAGTAATAAATACCAAAGTGATGTGACAAGTGTCTGTCAGCTTTCACTTGTCCGAAACCAGAACTACTTGTCCGAATTGTACTTTTATTTTTATTTAAACTCAATTATTAACATAGAAAATGTGTCACTTTAATGTAATATGTATTTTAATGCTTTCAGTTCCATTACAGACACTC
>JAPSES010069686.1:0-11006 GCA_029822895.1 Maxillicosta whitleyi | reverse complement strand
TTGTTTTAAGCTTCAAAGTTAAACTTAAAACTAGCTGTAAATACTCAATGCCAAGACCGTTTGACCAAATAAGATAAATAAGTAAAAAGTAACTTGAAACCAGCAGAATTATCTTGTTTGACAATTTTATTTTAAGCAAAAATAACTTATAGGAAAACAAGAAATTTTAGGTTCATTTTAAGAAAATATATCTTTCGCTTTTTGCAGTGTAAGAGTTAAACCACTGAAAAAATCTACAGAAATGTGACGTAGCTTTAGATTTAAGAAAAGCCATTTCAATTGGACGCTGCCTCTGAGCCACATAATGCAACTAAATCATTATGAAGAATGAAAATAAAGCCAAAAATACAATACACAGATATATATCTGTAACTATAATAAACTATAAATTATAATAAATAGGCTCTGACTGACAGTTGTATTTCGACATATTTCAGAAATCCTGATTGTGACAGTAAATAACTTGTTGAAACTGTGATCTACACACGCCCACAGGGAAACAACAGGAGTACCGGCTTGTATTTTTTTCCCACTTCAAGCACTGCTTTTTATTTTCCAATGACAGCGACGATAATTAGAGCCACTGGGACCAGTTCCCACCACAGACCCAGCCCCGTGTACTGTGTTATCTGCTCTATCTTATATGTTAAGTACTGTTAGTGAAACCAGCAAAAAAAAAAAAACATAAATTCTCGCTTTAATATATACAGTATAGATAATGGACTAATGCGTGTCTAATGGGAGGACTTAATTACTCCTATTTGGATTTATAGAAGGTTATCCATTATGTGTAGTGGACCCTGCTGACTGCGAGGCTGTTAAGAAGATTTATCCGTTCTCTAGTTTCTCTTGAACTAAATGCATGCTGTAAGAGACATACATAAAATGAAACAGACGCTTCTCTTAGGAACATTATCTGTGAGCGCCATTAACCAAAGCAGGTGTTTAATACCTGTTTTCAATTGGCAGAGTTTGTTTTTTTTATTATCATTATTATTTTATAGTAGCACACATGTCGCTTTGTTTTTTTTTTTTTTTAGATTTAGCTTATGTATTTTAGTAAGTGCATATAAAATTCAGCAGTTTTAGACTAAATAAACTTAATATGATGCATATTTATCAGTCTACAGTTACATTCAGACAGCTGGTTTTAATGTACGATTCAGATTTTTTTTTTAATGAAATCTATTTTTTTTGTGTGTGTGTGTGTGCGCTTGTTCATATTACACCTTAAATGTGACTTCTATTAGTTTGGAGTATGAAGTAAACTAAAACAATAATCTGTTTGAAAATAGAAAAATAAAGTACTGATATTCATCTTATAACTGAAGGGAGTAAAGATGTAAGAAAAAAATAAGCATCACATTAAGTTTATTAGTAAAAACTGAAAGATTGAACATTTACATGTGATTTTTTTTAATGGTAAATGGCCTTGAGTGCAATTTATTTTTGGAAAAATCTAAACTGGAAGCTTAAACCCCCCCCCCCCCAAATTTGTTTGTTAGAGTCAGTAAGTTAAGAATAAATACACATAGGCCTGTAAATTAATTAAACCTTAAAGACCTAGTGATATAAAAAATAAAACTGAAAACAAGCAGCACTTTAATTTATGAATGTGATCTAACAAAGGCAAATATTAAACATAACAGTACGTTTTTTATATTGCTCATAATTAAGGTGAACTAAATATCTGTTGAGTATTTTAACTTAAGTTGTTTATGTTGAATTAAAAACCTACAAATGGCTGAATAACAAAGATATAAACACCACACAAGGGTTAATAACTTATAAACCATTAATCCTATCAATACATGTAAATAATTGGTGTAAAATACAGTTTATCATCTTTTCATTGGACATTCAGAGGCTCCGTAGTTACCATGGAAACACCATCATCTTCTACAACACTGATTCACCAGTAAAACCCATGGAGTTGGATCAATGACAGTGGATGGAAACACTGGGTTTATGTTCAGTTAATGATATATTTTACTGAAAAAGTCACATTTTCTTCATTTTTTTCTAATAACCTTTGAGGTTTTATGAACATCTACATGAACAGTGAATTAAACATACAAAAATCACTGATTTTCAGTGGGAAAAAATGCAAAATTCAGAGGGTTAATATCACAACAAAGCATTATAAATCACATAGGAAAGGTTAAATACAGAGAAAAATGTATTTAGGAGTAGTAACCTTATGGATGAATAAAACCCATGTACAGTAGACAAATGACAGTGGTGGTGGAGACTTGTTTTTAGTTCCGTTAATGACATATTTTGTTTGAAACGTCTGTTTTTTTTTTTTTTCTTCCATTTTCTCTGTTTTTGATATAATAACTTAACTTCCCTCTGAGCTTTTATGAACATCTACATCAGAGGTGTCAAACTCACTTTAGTTCAGGAGCCACATTCAGCTATATTTGATGTGCAGAGGGCCGAAACAGTGAAATAATGACAGAATAATATATAAATAATGTAATCTCTAAACTTGTAGTTATATTTTACAGTGGAAAAAAGTAAAATCACATGATGAAAATGTTTAAATCTACAAATTATCCTTTCTAACTATGTGATATCAACACTATAATCACTATTATGCTTTAGATTATCATTTCCACATGTACATTATAACTTATAGATCAGATTGGATCTACAGATACACAAAATATTTAGTAACAGGTGGAATATTATTAAAATTGCACATAGTTCTTTTAAGACATTTCAGGTTATTCAGATTTTTTTTTTTTTTTGCTAAATTATACTTTATTTTAGCCTAAATACATGAAAATGTTTACATTTACAAAGACAAAAATTTAGATTTGTGACTATTTATAGGTTATTATGACACTGAATTGGTCTCAATGTGGAACCTGAACTAAAATTATTGTTAATAAATTTTTGCATTTCACAAATTCATCCCAGGGGCTGGATTTGGCCCCCGGGCCGAATGTTTGACACCTATGATCTACATAATCAGTCAATTAAATATAGTAAATCAGTGAAAAACAGTAAACATAGAAGATAGTAAGATAATAACTGGTGATAATAATAATAAAAAAAAATCACCTATAAGTTACCATAAGAATAGTTGTAGGTGTTTGAGGGTTAAAATAGATTAGAACAGACCAGTAGATGAGGTGTACAACATGAAATATATGTGTGTATATGCGCTGCAGGATTTTTAACATTTCTCAGCTGGACTTTTTCTTATTTTTCTATCATCCAATTTGAGACTGTGCTGCGCAGTAGTTACCCTCACAGCAGGACACTTCGGAAATTGCCTTAAATCTGTTCAGTGGACAGAACGGTCTCCTTTACTGCATCTAACAAACTGTGTACATACTGTATATCTGCTGTATTGTTACTGTACGTATACACTACTGTTAAAAAGTATGTTCTTCCTGTTAAGACACACACACACGCAGAGAGTTTGCTGCAGAAAATGCCTAAATACGAGATATTTTTCTATAGATATCTCAGGTGAAATTTGCCTTTAGAAAAAGCAGAATCCCCGTCCTGAAATCTGAAAAAAAAACAACAACTTCTAACTCTTAAAACTGTTGGCACTGCTCACACTGACAAACCGCGACAGAGGCTCATGTAAGATTAATTGGAAAACTCTTCAGGTAAGAGCGGTTCTGCTACGTATGCACAAAAAGGTCATGAGGAAAGCGGGAAACCGGGTAATTAAAGGACCAAAAAAAAAAAACTAGCGCAACGAGAGAGTGTTGTTTTTAAACCCGGCGCAGAGAAAACATAGAAAGTGGCAGAGACGAGCTGTCCTATTAGTGAACCAGCGGCGAAAAACATCCCACCTTATGTTAAAGGAAGAGCCGCAGAAAGGTTTTTACGCCGCTGTTGCTGCACAAACATCCTGCTCCTGCCTCTTGTATGGCACCCTTCGACGCGATAGAAGTCCTTCCTGCATCTGTAGCTCCGCAGATCTGAGAGGAATGGTGACAGGAGAAAGATGAGTAAAAGGGACCAAAGCTGAGAAACCAAGCAGTCAGGATTTTTATTTTATTTATTTATTTATTTATTTTGGGGAAGGCCATGCTTCTACCTCTCCCATTCCTGCAGATCTAGGAAAACGCTCAAGGCTGTTTGAGATTTTCAACTGCAGCTCCTCTTTCTGAAGGTTAATCTAAACCACGCAGCCCATGATAAACCATCTGCCTATTTAGTACCATATAGAAACATGTTAACTAACCCCGCCCACTGTACAGGGATTATAAGGAGAGGACACAGTATATGGTATTTTTCTTGTGGAATAATGTATAAAAGAGATATAATTACCACATATAAAAATGTTGCGACACTATGACTATTTTTATCCTGTTTGAGTTGATGTATTTATCAAATGTTCTGACCCTAAATGAGGAGGCGAAAGTCATTTAGTCCTGTCCTACCTCCAGTCCTGTTCCACCAACAACAGGCTGACCGTCTCAGTGTCCACATGTCCGTGTGTCTGATGCATGGTTATAGATTTTGTTGTATGTTTATTTACTTAATAAAGATGAGTGTTGGGAAATACGTCAAAGCCTCCACGGATCGTTTTTTTTTTTTTTTTCTCTAAGCTCTTACGTGCGGGATAGACTCTATTACATAATCGCGCTGATTTGAGCCGCAATTACACGGCGTTACCAGGACGATCATCTCCATTCACCTGTAGAAAAAGCAGAAGGATGGATTCGCCATCTATTTTGTGCTATTTGAGAATTGACTGCTGCTGTTTTTATGCCATTATCTGATGGACGTCTTCATCTCAAGTGGGTTTTTTTTGTGATTATCGGTCATTACCCCCACCCCCCCGAAAGGGAGGCAAGGGTAATTTTTTTTGGTTTGGTTTGTTGTTAACACTTTAGCATCAAAGCAATTGGTTGAAATCATATTAAAATGGGTTTATAGATTTACAGTGACCCAGAATAGAACTGATTAAATTATGGAAAAATTAGGTCAAAGTTCAAATTTGTTGTAAATTTTTACCCCCCCCGCCCCCCATTTACTTATAATGGGCAACATTTCAAATGTGTCTAGAAGCAAAACTATTTGTTGAATTTATACTAAATTGGGTGATAGATTTCCAGTTACATGTGGTTACATTTTGGGAAAAGTAGGTCGAAGTTGTTTTTTTATAATGTTTTTTCTTTACCCATTTACTTATAATGGGCGACATTTCAAATATCAATTTTGTTTCAATTTACTTCAAACATATATAGAGGAAATTGACTCGCTGACATCAGCACATGCATAGACATGATGACATTACTTGGATCAATGCCAAAATAAACTAGAATGGAGAAAAAAAAGTCATCATATCGGTATTTTTCACCTTTTTTCTGCAGGAATTTCCTCACAATACAAAATGTGATATTTTCCTTTTAATACATGGTGGAGGAATCTAAGGTTATTTTAAATGAGTCTTAGAAACATCAAAGATTAATAATAACACTGATTTCATTGCATTTGTAGGTTTTGTGCAGTGCAGGACTCACACGACAAAAAAATGGCCACATTAAAAAAAAAATAATAATAATAAAAATCTCACATAAAAAATAAAAATGTAATGAAATCAATGTGTTTTCTACTTTTTTACTTCCAAGACTGTAATCACCAGCAAAGCTCAAACTACAATTTAAAGGGTTAAAATTCTGAAAATAATGAACATTTGGTAGTTTAGAGTATTTTGAGAGATTAATATACATATATACACATACATACATATATAAAAGAACATGTTATATCAGTTTTTGTGTACATCCATTTGTGGCTTAAACTTTTAAATTGTAATAATTTATAGATAAATTGATTATAATTGATTAAGATGCTGAAAATCGTCCAACCATGCGTGGAACAAACAAACACTTTGCTGGTTCTGCCTGATTTACCGTCTACATTTCTGAGATGTTCTGACAGTGAAAAAATATTTAAAAATACAAATAACCAACTTTTTTTTTTCTTTCTCAAATATCAGCTCTGAAATGTGAAAGAAATAATAGATGCACGGTGAAAGTTATCATTACTGAAAATGTTCATCATGATATCATTAAAAAGGTTGTATTAATTAAACCCACAAAGCAGCAGCTCTCACTAGTAAATGGTTGTTAAACGTCTCTTCATGATAGAAAATCAGATATTTCTTAACAGTACAAAGAAGCTCAGAGGGTGAATGTGTTGATTGCTGAAAAGTGCACTTTATAACAATTGTTCTACTAGATGCTGAATAAAGATCACACACATCTGTCTGCACTTTATACTCCATTGTTGACTGGCAGGAGTTTGGAAGAACCTGGCAATGCCTTGACAGATGTCTGCATATTTTTCTTTTTTTTAGTTCTATGGTTGTCTCTCTGTGATGCTCTAAGCTGTCAGTGTGAAAGGAAATGTCATATCAGAGGCAGCGAGAACAAAAAAGGCATTGAGGAAAGTGATGTGTATGCAGAATGTGGAATGAAAAACACCACTGATAAGAAAATGCCCAAAGAGATTTGATTTTTTTTTCTTCTAGTGTTTTGTGTTGACAAAAACTTCAAGAACATGATGAGAATGAAGTCCCTCGCTGTATTTGGAGTGGAAAGCCGACTATAAAAGCATTGATGTGTGGTGAGGGTGTGTGCAGCCAACAAGAGATTAAACATAAAACTCATTACAATAGTTCACTCTTTAAAATGTAAACTGGATAAAGTTTCTTTGATCTGACACAGTGTAAGTTACCCTGATGCCATTGCACCCGCTGAGATTACAGGATGTTAAAACAACGCTACATGGGCCAGATATGAATACATCCTGACAATAAGATCTACACAAACAGAATGATTTAATGGAGCAGAGATGTGCTTTTTTTTTTTTTTTTAAATAATGTTTTTCATAGGGTTTTATGCAACAAAAGACTTGCTGATTTCCAGTATTTCTACCAAGTTCTTTTCATTTACAAGATTAGATTAACCCTCAAAAACCCAAACAGCCACTGGCTACCAAATCCATCTACTGATCTAAAATGTTTAATAACATCTGAACCACTAAACCTGTCAAAACAATGAAATAATTCAGGTAAAATGCAGTTTGTGACCTTTCCATGGCCATCACATATGACCCATTTGGACATTCAGAGGCTACCCAGCGTAAAACCCATGGAGTTTGATTAATGACAATGGATGTACATTATGATTTATGTTTGGTCCTGTCCTACAGGCCAGCTTTATACTGATGGGGAGCAAAGGACCAGGCCTAGAGCCCAAAGACTGGAAAGTCTTGCCGGACAATCTCAGAGTCACACCTCCCCCGCCGGGCCGGTAGAGGGCTGTTTGCAGCCCACCAAAACTCTTTCTCTAAAACCCTCATGCTTCTTGGTCCATGAGCTAGACTTCTGATTACTATTCTATATTCTGATTACTAGCCTATATTCAGATTACTAGACTATATTGTGATTACTATTCTATATGCTGATTATTATTCTATATTCTGATTACTATTCTATATTCTGATTACTAGACTATATTCTGATTACTATTCTATCTCCCGATTAATATTCTATATTCTGATTACTAGCATATATTCTGATTAATATATTCAATACTCTGATTACTAGCATATATTCTGATTACTAGACTATATTCTGATTACTATTCTATATTCCGATTACTATTCTATATTCAGATTCCTATCATATAATCTGACTACTATTCTATATTCTGATTACCATCCTATATTCTGATTACTAGCCTATATTTACTGCTATCACTGTTACAGTTATCATCGTATTACATTGGTGTTTAGTGGTATTTATACATGATATCTTTGCTGAAAATATCACATTTTCCTCACTTTTCTCTGATTTTGATACAATAACTCTCAACCTCAATAAATTGAATGTAGAATTGATGAGAATGATATTAAAATAAATGGTGATAAAGCACTTAGGAAAGGTTAAATAGTGACAAAGTGAGATACTGTGCTGATGCACTTTTGAGTTTTCAGTTAAATCCAGTCTTTCTGAGGCGTGTCCTTGTCTATTTTCACCTCCTACTGTATGTTTACTCCATACCATTACATACCATTCAGTGCCAGACCTTGATCTCGCCGGCCCAGTCACACGTGGCTGCAGTAGCGGGCAGGACAGGATGCTGGGACACGCACACACAGGGCTGACGGTGGGCGTGAAGCGTGTGCAGCGTGTGAGCGTTGTGGTAGTCGAAGAAGTGAACGGAGCCGGTGGAGCTCCCCGAAGCCAGGATGGTGCCATCGTGGGAAAACTCACACTGCACCGCGTATCCTTCCACCTTGGACAGAAATATCAACTTCAGTTATGACGCATTACCCTTCCACAAAGAGCACTTTAATGTCAGCATCAGCAAAATAACACGTCCAGGCTGTCAGGATAATATTGTGTAGGGGAATTAAAGCGCAGCATTTTCCAAAGCTGCACCCGTTTCTTTTTTAAAGGAAGGGAGGATGCAAAATTTGAAGAGGAAGTCACATTGCAATTATTGTGGAGAAGTTTGTGATTGTAATTTAAGTTGATTTGCTTAGTAAATAGAACACAGATTACACATCATTTTTATGTCTAATCCTCTTCAAAATGTCATCATATACACAGTATCTTTAAATCACAGTTTTACAGCCAAGATACAGAGTATTTCTACAGGTCTATGCAATGATTGAATTGTTTAAAGGAGTGATATTTTGCTTTTTTTTAATGGAATTATGCATTTTTAAACATTTCCCTGTGCTCTACATAAACTGTAAATGCTCTGCTTGGATCTGAATTCTTCATTAATTCAACTCCACAGGTCAATCTTCAACCCTATTTCTGAGTAATGACACCAGGTTGTTTTGAGCGCTGGCCCTTTAAATGCAAATGGGACACTTCAGGCCCCGCCCCCTCCTGGTTGTTGCTGTGCTGCTCTATCCTGTTCAACCAACCTGATAAACAATTATGTCAAACTCAGAGAAATTTTCCGAAAAAATTCTTGACCATATATGTGCAAATGTGATGTAACTAGTTATAACCGTAACAAATTAAGAAGGAATTAAAACAGGTTGTAGAAATCCACTTGATTTTTGCCAAAATGAATATAAAAATTGTTTTTGCAGCACCTGTAGGGTTCAAATAC
The DNA here is from genome assembly GCA_029822895.1 of Maxillicosta whitleyi. Taxonomy (NCBI): domain Eukaryota; kingdom Metazoa; phylum Chordata; class Actinopteri; order Perciformes; family Neosebastidae; genus Maxillicosta; species Maxillicosta whitleyi. The sequence goes on along the minus strand of JAPSES010069686.1, from coordinate 1,890 downwards.
ACAAATAAATGAACCACAGACTAATAAAATAATAAATAAATAAATACAACCTCATTAAGTCTGCAATCCTGAGTTTAAACCATTCAGAAATAAACAGATATTATCAACAGTGTTTTAATTTTTTGTCCAAGACACTGAGGTTTTGTGCAGTAGACTTTTTTTTTTTATTATCATGAATGAGTCACTATATGCATCCATTCTAACAGTAGAAATCAATAACGTTTTGTTGATACCAACAGCTTTACGCTTCATGCTTATAGGTCCGATTTTTTATTGATTTCCTTATTTGTTCCTGACTTTGTTTTTTTGTTGGAACAATATAGATAATATAGATCTACATAGGTTTTCAGGGTCTGGACATAGTTATCCTGACACTGCTAATTATCCTGACGCTCACAAATAATGCAATTAGCTTTGATGAAAGTAAGTAATGCAAAATTAAATCAAATGTACATTTAACCGATACTGGTAACCACAAAAGCAGGACCAACTCCAGATCCAAACCAGTATCACGGTCAATGGGCACTGACAGGGGAATTAATCTACCGTTCATGCTTCTGACAGCAGAGGAAACACACATGGCATGTAGAGAAGATGCAAACTCCGCTCAGAAAGGCCCCGAGTCCAGCATAGAACTCAGAAGTTTCTTTTTGAGCAGTAACAGCACAAACCACTGTGCCAACTTTACTTAAGATTATAGGCTTTAAACACAAGTGCATAGGCTGTAGCTGCAGCTGTAGGCGGTAAAACAAAATATATACAGCTCTGTTATAAGATGGTGAATTATGAAAGTTTCAGTTTGTGCATGCATGGGTTATCAACAGCTTCTTTTCCATGCTGCACTTCATATACACTAGTATCCATTGGTATTCATTAACCCTTATATACTAGTCTGGTCAAATTTGACCCGTTTTGACATTCAACTGTAGTAAAAATACCCTAAGTATAATTTTTTTAATTCCAAAATTTGATGAATTTCCTAAATTTTTACCAAATTACTTAAAAATGAAAATATTTTACAATGTTATACTTTTGTACAGGTACTACAGCTTTTTGGACACTGAGGCTGGTTCAGGTCAATTTTATATATAAATCATAATGGCTTTTATGTTTTTATGTAAAACAAGACATGATACTGTGTGATAGTAGATGTTTTTCTGCAAAAAAATTGCTTGTAAAACTTAAAAGAATATGCTCTTCCTGCTCTGAAATATTATATTTATTAATGTGGGATAGTCTATTTAGACATTCTAAATAAATCTGTAGTTCAATATTTGGTATAAACACTTACTATGAGGGAATTCTGGGTTAAATTTGACCTGAAACCAAATGTGAAGGTTTAAGAAATGAACAGTTTGTAAAGGGTTAAACTTTTTAATTTTGTTTTTAATTTAGCCCAATTTATCTACAGAAATGAAAAGTCCAGTAATGGTTTGAAACATAATAGAAGATGAATTTCAATACTCAACAAGTATCTATTTTTACTCAGATGAAATTGCGTTATTACAGGAGTTATTACATAGTTATTTTTATAGTTATGAGACAGATTATTACCTTTGTATAACCAAACTATTACCATGAAGCTATCATTTTAGATTATTTCTTAATTTCTTAGATTTTATTAAGCAGGAACACTCTTCAGTAACATCTATTTCTAGATAAATCTTCACTTCCATATTAACACCTATCTATTTTGATGGGAGATAGCCGATGAAGGAAATATATTTTTACCTCCACCGAGGAGGTTATGTTTTTGCCGGCGTTTCTTTGTTTGTCTGTTTGGTTATGGACAGATTTTGATGAAATTTTCAGAATTTTTTGGCAATGGCACAAGGAAGAAATGATTAACTTTTGGGGGTGATCCGGAATAAATCCTGGATTCTGGATCAC
>JAPSES010069654.1:0-11007 GCA_029822895.1 Maxillicosta whitleyi | reverse complement strand
TGCAAACATGCCTGCACATACTGTCTTGAGTGTAAAGTTGAATGTAGGCCTGCAGAGTTTGAGGGTAGCCCTCTGTGTTCTGTAACATTATCAGTTTGGTAGTGACACATTACAGTCTTGCAATTGTCTCCAAGTGACATACATAATCCGAGGATAGGTGATGGCTATCCGGGGCTTCATCCACTGGCAATATTTAGATATACTTTCAATGCCTAGAACTGGATATGTCACATACACTGAAAAATTACTCACTGCAACTCCTCATCAGCATCACCCCTGGTAGAGCTGTGTGTGAGGTAGGACGCATGTCAAAATTAGCTCTGCTGTGTGAGGATGTCAGATGTCACTTGCTTAGAGATTATGTATTGCAGGTTCTGGAGAAAATGCCTTCAGTCACTATTTATTTTGATAGTAATTCATTTCATTTTACCATTTACATTTTACCATTTGTACTTAGATATATTCTGTCACTGTAGTGAAGGTCATCATGTTTATGTAGTTTAAGAGGTTATAAAAGCCTAGACATCATGAGTGATAACAAATGAATATTCATATAGATCCATCCTTACATTTTTACACTGCTAGTAGCTTTGTGTAGTAGTTTCAGTTGATATAGACACAAGTGACTGTGATGCCCACAGACATTTTCTGGTCACGCACTACTTCTATTAAATTATTGAAAAAACAAAGTTAAACCAGTATAGTAGCAAATCTGATTTATGCAGTATTTAAGAGTGCTGCCCAACATGGACACTGAGTTTCTCAGTTTCCTGAGTGCTGGGAATGTTATCGCACACACCCTTTTTGGCATCACTTTTCCTATTTTAGATGAAGTTTAAAATCTGACAGTTGTTCTTTTGCTGTTAGGTAACTACCATAATCCTGATGAAAAGGATTACAGGTATTTGGATTTTTTGTTGTTGTTTGTTTTGTTTTGTTAAGTAATAACATGATGCTAAGCTTTTTTAATAATACAACTTTGATATAATAATGAACATGTATGTTGAAACAAATCTTCCCCTCAGAATCACATGGTCGCTAGCAAAGAATAATAGACCTTGACTTAAAGGGGCCCTATTATGCCTTCATATACTCCAGTTAGAATTGTTCTATGGACTATACAAAACATGTTCATGAAGTTCCCTGCTCAAAATTATCCCCCCAAAAAAGTTTCTCCAGCTCTGTTTTCCTGTCAGCGCCAGTCATTTTTACAACACGCTGTTTTGTCCGATGTTCGTAAGAACTGTGAAGTGTTCTGTCTGACCACGCCCCCTCGAGTCAGCAGCCAAAGGCTATGGCTGCCCACAGAACTGTGTTTGATCCTGAATCAGACCCAGACACAGAGCAAGAGGAAGAGGAATGACCCAGATGGGCTGTGTACAGCCAACAACACAACACCTTTTGGACATGCTTGGATAAACAAAATGTCGAACGAATTCTTCTTCTTCTGAGTTTTAGCTGCTAGCTGCTATGGCGCGCGGTTGGCAAATCAAACTAATATGTTGGACAATCACAACGTCATTTGTGGGCAGAGTTGGCCATCCCTGGATAGGAAGTACACACTCCCTTATTGGATTTCTCCCCCTTATTACGTCATATGGGGAGCGAAATGAAAACGGCTCAACCAGAGCTTCTGATAAATTCATTGTAGTAATTCACAGAAAATAGCTGGTCTTTTTTTTCCAGACTTGGAGTGTTTATAAGCCTAAAAAATGATTTTTTGAGTTAATGTTGCTCCTGTTTGGGTCTCGTCTAGTCTGGAATATGACGTAATAAGGAGGAGAAATCTAATAAGGGAGCGTGTACTTCCTATCCAGGGATGGCCAACTCCGCCCACAAATGACGTCGTGATTGTCCAACATATTAGTTTGATTTGCCAACCGCGTGCCATAGCAGCTAGCAGCTGAAACTCAAAAGAAGAAGAATTCGTTCGACATTTAGTTTATCCAAGCATGTCTAAAAGGTGTTGTGTTGTTGGCTGTACACAGCCCATCTGGGTCAGTCCTCTTCCTCTTGCTCTGCGTCTGGGTCTGATTCAGGATCAAACGCGGTTCTGCGAGCAGCCATAGCGGTAGCATTTGGCTACTGACTCGAGGGGGCGTGGTCAGACAGAACACTTCACGGTTCTTTCGAACATCAGACAAAGCGGTGTGCTGTAAAAATGACTGGTGCTGACAGGAAAACAGAGCTGGAGAAACTTTTATTTTTTGATAATTTTGAGAAGGGAATTTCATGAACATGTTTTGTATAGTCCATAGAACAATTCTAACTGATGTGAATGAAGGCATAATATGGCCCCTTTAAGTAAAACTGGGGTGATTTTTCGAGTAACAAATCCCAATAGAAGAAGAAAACAAATTACAATTGGAGACCAGGCATTTCTGCCAAGAATAATGACATGCAATGCAGCTTTTACATAGTTGGATGCATAATATGCTCAATGCATTAGAAGTGTAAGATTATTTTTTGGCTGCTATCCCACAGAGCAATGACTATTTCTCTGTGCATTGAAGTTTGTGCTTTCACTGACTTCTCTAGACTCCTGATATGAAATAAATCCCTGTGCACACTTGCTTGCCAACAATATTTGAATAAGTCATTGATTACTTAATGCTCCTGCATTTTGGCATTTAGTTAGAGCAAGGGAAATACGTAATTTATTAGCTCTTGGACCTGTTTGTTTGTATTACTGATGTGCACTCATGCTGCTCTGTATAAATATTTAGGTTTTCATTTATTGACCCCTGGGGAATTCTGCATTATCCTATAGAAGGAACACATGGGCCTTAAAACTCTACATGTTTTTGATGAGAAACTGGGGCAAATTGGTGTAACATGCAAACTCAGCCCGGGCTGATGTGATGGAAACCCTTTGACCTGGTTAACTCTTTCTGTTACGCAGAATCATTTATTGAAGGATGCTCAAGAGACAGGGATTACCACTCCAGCTGCGTACATACTACATACATACTACTACTCAAATGTGAAGGCTACTTTCCTAACAGAAAAAGGCATACTAGTAATGTGAGGTCTTTCACTTATTACCAGACATACTGTAGAAGCTCTTTATATTCTTAATCCCATAGACATGGACAGACTGCCATATCCACATGAAACCGCATCTTTTCCTATTCAATCTTTTTTCAGGAAATATCTGTGTCCACAGGAAAGCACTGAAAATGACTGAAAATAATGTAGTACAAATGCCAGGTCTGTATGTGGTGTTGTAATGCTGTAATGTAATGCACAGAGAAGGAGAGGGGAGGAGGAGCATGTGTATAAAGCTTATTTGGTTTAACTGGGTTTGGTCCCTTCTGGTTGCCAATCTTTGTGGCAGATCCAAGAGCTTAGTGAATATTGTAGTTATGGTTGTTTGTTGCTCATTTTAATGAAAGATTACCTGACGATTTTTATTCAATATTTCCAATAAGCTCAGTAACTGTTGTAGCACAAACACTACTCTGTAGTCTGCTGCTGTTGTTGTTGTTATTGTGAAGTGATGTCTTGCTTCCAGGGTGAAAGGTTAGAGAACTGGGGCTATGACATCAATGTTTAAGAAAAATTGTGGTTTAGTTGTACAGACGAAGATACAAAACTGAGATTTTCAGACTTACCTACTCTGAGACCCAGTGTAACAAAATAAACCTCACCATGGCATCATGCCATAGTGGACTGTCTTTTTCTGAGAAGATGGAAGTATACAACTACTTGTCTTCAGGATCATACCCTGATAGACTAAATTGGCTTTTATTTATTATTTCTTTAGGAGGTACATGTCTTTATGCATGTGTATACATTGTAGTCAGTATAATAGCATTTGCCTTCTTTTATCCATTACAGAGCATTTGCGGATATGACCAAAACCGTCTTCGTATGGATAGAGCCTTAATCAGTACATTCTTAAAGGTCAACTTCTATCAATTTTTTTATTCATACTGCTGTGTCACCACTATGGTTGAATGCATTGTGCGGCATTTCTGGGAAAAATTATGTCCTATTTCTTTTTCTTGAAGCTGTTTTCTGTAAGCTAGAAGAGGGTCTGTGGTTGAACGAGTGGCTTTTCCAGTGTCCCTCATGAATATTGATGACACGTTAATAAGGCACCTCTGATTGGTTTAAACAAGGAGGGGATAAAAAAAAAAACAGGAAGAGGAAAGGAAACGCCCAGCTGAGTGTTCGTCGACCCACAGCGATCTGTAGATGGAAAGTCCATAAAGTTTGTTGATTAATAAAATGTCTTCCGAGATACTACCATACTTCTACGACCCTGAATCAGACGAGGATGAAGATGAAGGCGAACAGCCAATTGCGATTCATTTGTTGAAGAGCGTATCCGAACGGTAGGCTAATGCATCATCTAGCGTCTGTCCGCTGTTCTTCCTCTGGGATGAGCCCGTGGGCGCACGGCTCTGGGTGAGGCTTATGACATTGTGACGTAGATAAGTTTGGCCTGCTCTGATCCGCTCGTTTGTCTGTAGGTTAACCTTTCAATGACAAATAAACCCATTTAGGACCGCTCTTTAAGAAGTGAGGCACTTCTTGACCTGTGCAGAGGCCTAAGGGAGCTGGGGTTTGAACCAAAAACCTTCTTTCTGTAACAGTGTTAATGACTGAACCTGTCACTGCCCCTAATTCACTGTTAGAAATGTAGCACATATACTTATATAGAGATTGTTGTCTTTGGTGAGGATGAGAACTATATTTAATCAGCTAACAGGCCTAATCACAATATTAACCCAGAAAATTGTATGTGATTGTATTTTAGAGTCATTGACACTGCACTGAAAAAGTACCAAAAGCTGCTTCTTATTTTTATGCAGGTTTATAAGTTTGTATATTTGACTCATCCAAATCCAAAAATCCAACAGTAACCTGTGTATTTTCTTTGAGCACTAAGCAAATACACTCAAATAACAATTATGAGACAATTATGGCAATAAAATAGTTCCGCCAAATTATGCAGCAATAGCATTTTTAATATAACTAATATTGGTGGCTGTTTTGAATCTGATAAAATGCATGAATTTTAAATGTGATGCAGTTTGTATTCTTAGGTAATATGGTGCCATCCCATTAGTTATATTCCAAGATGTTACCAACTATTCAGTCATGTCAAAAATGTTTTGTGTTGGAATTATTTTAAAGTTGTATGTCAAGACTTTTTTTTTTTTTTTTTTTTACTTCACATGTTTATTGGTTCCATTCACCTATTTATCACTTAATGGTCTCCTCCATTACTAATCGGTCTTGGTATCAACCAGAAAAAACATATCCGCTGATCATCTGGTCTAACAGCCTGTGATTGTGGAGGCTATTTATTAATTCTGGTTATGGGAAGTGATCCAGTATAGTGTGTTTGTATTGTACACAGAAGGGATTGACAGATCACATTGCACAGGATTTGTATCTTAAACAGCCGTACTGTATGTCCCCTAACCCACTTTCCATGAACACAGAGTTCTAGGACTATCTAGGACTTTTATCCTAGCTCCTTTCCTGAACCTTAGCCATCACCACTTAATGTCTATCCTTAACCTTTACAGTTTACATTACAATTGAGGACAAACCACATGAAGAAGCAATGAAAGAAACACATTTACAACACAGCAACCGTCTCAGTGTTTCATTTTCCTGCCGCTACATGGACATTTTATACTACTTAATCCTCTGGTGTGCAGCAGATTGCATTTTCCTAGACATAAAAAAAATGTGGTCACAAATGTATTCAATGTGAGTCAGTGTCAAGGCGAAAATGGAAGAATCTACATTTAGGCTAGTGACAATGGGCCTAAAATTTGAGATACCCCTACCGGAGGTAGAACCAAATCCAACAATGTTTTTCTTCATCTCAAAGGTCTCCCATACATGAAATTGATTCTTGGCCAAAATGATTTTAATGCTAAAGCTAAAAAATTTACACATTTTCATATACACCTCCAAACAAAAAAATGCCAAAAAATGTGGCCAGTCCGTATGGGAGTAAAGACATAAAAACACATGCAGGAAATTAACAGAAGCTCAGAGAGCTTAGAAATGTGTCATGTTTGTCCCCAGGGGCCTACTGTATGTAATAAAAAAGTTTAGATGTGGATATTCTGGTGTATGAGGTAGATATAGGCCTATAATCACACATCTAAAATAGGCGGGGGAAAAAAAAAAAAAAAAAAGATGTCCAAACAGAATTTCATCATTTACTTTGTAATTACTTTGTCAGGAAATGTCATATGCACACATATGATAGCTTGATGGAAAGGTGGGGCTGTGCTGAATCCAGCAGTACCAAATATGTGTATATATGTCAAACATTGAAGATAATATATTAAAGAATGAATGAAGTGTTCAGAATGGAAGAAAACTAAAAGGTGATAGCCTATCATTATTGGTGATACTGGTTACACTATGGTCCAGTGGCAATACCCCTTTTTCAGACTTTTCAGATGCCCCAGAACCAAACTCAACAATGTTTTCTCCTCATATGAAATTAATTCTTGGCCAAAAATATTACATATAAACTAGCTTAGAACAATACCACAAGTTCTGAGAGCTTTATCACTTTAATTGTGCCGAGCAAGTCATTGGAAGTTCATGGAAGAGTTTGGATGTTGATATCTTGATGTATGAAGATACACCTGTAATATACCTGTAAATACAAAATAGTTATAGGGGAAAATGACTATATAGAATGTTATTTCTTTTGTAGTTGCTTTTCCAGAGTGATCATACCAAATATGTATATGTGTGAATAATACTAATAATAATTTTTAGTTCATGGTTTGTGAAAAGTGACCAATAGATATATGTAGATTACTGTCTCTCCCCTTTGTGGAGTCACATGTCCCCTCCACACTTGCTTTAATCACTGATTGGATTTTACATTTACATTAACTTTACAGTTACATTAAGTTAACTAAGTTACATTAAGAATGGAGCTCTTTAATTATACAAAAAAAAAAAAAATCCTTTGAGAAATGAAAATGTTAATTGGGAAGCTTCATCAGACATTATTGTCCTTTCTTTGCTAGAGTTGATACATTCTAATAGAGGGATACACTTTCAGCTGAAAGCACCACAGTCACAGGATAAATGTGCTATTAAAAGTCTTTTCAACCAAGACACTTAATGTAATGGCATTTAATTTAAAGTGCCTCTGCTCAGTGACTGATGGTATGAAATTGTGTTTATGCCTATTTATTTCCCAGCAGGAAATGTGTGTTTGAATGAATATCAATTTTGAGGTGCTGAGAGAGATTGTATGCATGCTCAGCAAAATCCTAAAAGGCTTACTCTGCATTGCATAAATATAAAATAAATAAAACAAAAAGACATGAGCTGATCAGAACCAAACTGCTAACGCTCATAGATTTGTAGTTTAGTCCTCTGCAAATTGGAAGTGATTTATAATCAAACAGCTTCATAATTGGAAAAATCCTGCTGTTGTTAAAGAGGAGGAAGGTTTTTTTTTTTTTTTTTTTTATTAGTTATTTATCATTTTGTCATATAAAAACACAACAAACAACAGTTGGCACCAGATAATAGTCACAATCTAATAGTAAGGATAGTTTAGGTTACAGTTAGCAAATAGGAATCAAGTTACAGAATGAATAAAATGTTTAGAGCAGCAGTTTATATAGCATTTCACAGGGCAAAACACACGTTAATTGTTAAAAGAGGAAGAACATTTTGAGTTCTTTCAACCTCTTTGTGACACTATATTTATATATAAGGAGTTGCTTAGGAAAATACATAACCCAGTTTGTTCTTAAATAGGTTCATCCCAAATACTCTGTGTTTTCAATCAGAAAAAAAAAAAAAAAAAATCAGTCCTACAGTAATCCGCATGCACATTTTACAGACAGATTCACTGTTAATTAGCATGAAATTGTAACCATACTGTATAACATGCTGTAAAATGTTAGTTTTCTTTGGTTTCTGTAGTCTCAGTCTAGTGTAGATGGACTTCAGTGTTTTCACCCTGGGGTGAGCCCAGCGCCGGGGCCCTCGCATTGTGAGAGAAAAAATAATAATTAAAAGAACAAATTCTGAAAAAAACAAACAAACCCCAAAACTGTTGAGGGTTGCGCGGGATGGTTGCTAGGCACTTGATTGCATGGTGTTACTGTTAGAAAGCCCATGTTGTTTATGTATTGTTAAAGATATATTATGTTTTTATGTTAGTTTACATATTCCCCACGCTCTTGAATGCATCGTAGGTGGGAGGTGGGGTGCGATGCCGCCCCCGCCCCCTGTGATAAACTCATTGCCCCCTCTCTATTTTATTTCTGGCGCCGGGCCTGTTCCCTGTAGCTCATTTCTTTGGAATCTGTTGCCTTTCTGCTTAATGATTCTGCTCATCCATTCCACCTGTGCATGCGTGATGATGTCACACACATTGTTTTGGACAGAACATAGCCAACATGGCGTCGAGGCAGAAACGTTTCAAAAAAAGTGACAATAGGTAACACTTAAAAAGCTTCCATTTCTTCAAAATGGGGAAATCCTTCCTCCTCCCGTGTCATCTGTTATTATTATTTATGCATCCTGTATATGTTGTATTCTTTGTGCAAAGATGGAAATATAAAAGACAGTTAATGCAAACAGACTCTCTTATTCCCTCACTTAATGAGAATGATAAGGAATCGGATCAATAAACAAGCCCAGGCACATTAGATGTTTTCCAGGGTTTAGTCTGATCCTAAATATTCACATCCCAAAGTGATACTCTAATAATACACCAACAACTAGTTGTATTATTTTTATACAAATATGCTGGCCTCAGAATTTTGTTTAAATCAAGTTAAAATATTTTGTTATTACTCTTATTAACAATGATAATAACTCGATATAGTTACTGAAACGTCCAGGTAAAATAAATTGCTTTTCGGGTTTTAGTCTGATCCTAACTATTCAGACCCCATCATAACAGTAATATTCAACAACTAGTAGTATTATTTTTATACTAATCTGCTAGTCTCAGTTAAAAATTTGGTTGAATTATACTAAGGCTCATTAAATTGGACTTCAGGTTTTAGTCTGATCTTTTTATTATCTTATATTATTATCTTATTCATATGGTCAGTCATACTAACTTGATATTATTGATAAATACACATGGTCAGGCATATTAAGTTGTTTTCCAGGGTTTAGTCTGATCCTATTCAGACCCCATCACAACAGTGATACTCTAATATTCTAATAATACATCAAAAAATTTGTATTATTATTTTTGTACTAACATGCTATGCTTAGAATTTTTGCTTAAATTTAATTAAAATGATTTGTTATCACTGTTAATTAACCATGATACTAACTTTATATTGTTACTAAATAGATAAGTCATGGCACATTAAATCATTTTTCATGTTTTAGTCAGATCCTAACTATTCAGACCCCATCATAACAGTGATATTCTAATATTCTAATAATACACCAACCACTAGTAGTATTATTTTTATGCTAATCTGCTGGTTTCAGTTAATTATTTGATCTGTAACATGGTAGAAAAAGCAAAAAACAAAAAAAAAACAAAAACAAAAAAAAACACAGGAACAAGTCATCCAGTGTTTTCCTTTAACATTGACATTAATCCACAGTCATTATAATTGTCAGCCTAGTTGTAATTAACCATAATGACCCTGTAATACTGTAGTTCTCGATCGTAATCTGTCCCCTGCAAATAATGTCATTATTACTTTGTAAGGGATCAGTCATGAGTGTGCGTCTTGTTTTTGTTATTGCACAGAGGTTGGTAGTAATGTTTAATGTTGATAATGGTTTACGTCGTGATCCCCCAGCAGATCCATATTTATCTCCTCGACAGCAGCTGATCCCGCCGCTACAGTATTGGTTCGTGCCAGCGACAACAGGGATGTTTGATTCAGGACATAACAATGGAGGAGTAATAATACACAAAAACAAATAAAAAAACAGATGCAATGGCAGGTGTTTTATCGCCTCAACCTCCTCCTAGTTTGGATATTTATTGTCTTCTTAAGGATTTTTGCATGCATTTTTGAAAGGATTATTACTATTTATATTTCACTATGTAAAATGTTTCATCAGTCTCATGTTAGTGAATGCAAAATATATGCAATGAATATCAAATTCATACAATGTGCATATGTTAATAGTTGAATAAAAACAGAATGCACTGTCAGATGAGATATTTATCTGATCAGATCTGAACTCCTATCAAAATCGCAGCCTGTTTTATGCTTTTTATTTATTTATTTTTATTTAAGTATACATTAAAAAAATGCAAAACTGTCTGAATCTTCCAGATTAAATACACAAATAATATGGTTACATGAAACAATATTGCAAATGTATGTTAGAAATACTCAGAAAACCTTCTCAGAATGAATCAGAATGTTTATTTTGATGAATTTAATATCCGAAATGAATGATATTACCATTATATCTTTATTTTTGGTGATGAGTTGTATAATGACCTGTCCTTTTAACTCACATTCATTCCTTTTTCTATATTTATGAATTCACCTTTTATATGAGTGGGTGGTTTTACTTTAGTCTGGACACCGAACTCAGATAGAAACTCTGAAGAGGCCACAGTGGGTTGGACTGTTCTGCTCTTGAATATTGGATGTTGTCTTCTGTCCTTATTAAACCCTACATGCACTTCTCACAATTAGAAACTGAGGCTGCAGTCTGCTATATACTGTATGTGATTATTGTTGAATTATTTTCATTAATTATTATTTGTTACACACTTGAAATATGCCACGATGCAGTTTGTTGATTAGTGGTTTATTAATACCTAATGCAGGCAATTAGAGCAGACTAATATATATAATACAAAAAAATAAAGTAAATAAATAATTTATTTATTATTATATATTATACTATTGTTTTACTACTATTATTGTTATAAACAAATAAATACATGAATGCAAATAAAAGTCTTTGATATGTATACACTATCTATCTATCTATCTATCTATCTATCTATCTATCTATCTATCTATCTATCTATCTATCTATCTATCTATC
>JAPSES010069606.1:0-11009 GCA_029822895.1 Maxillicosta whitleyi | reverse complement strand
TTACTGACCACTGATGCCATTTCTGTTCCTTATTTATAATGATGTGTATTTTGTGTTTATCCCTGAATAAACAGGTCAGTTTCTTGTTGCCAACCATTGTGTATTATTTAAACTCACCTAAATCAGCTGGTTAGCTGTTATCAACAGAACTAAAACCCTTTAAAGAAGTAAAGAAGTAACAAAGCTAAATAACTTTAAATTTTAATACATGCTCGTATAGGCTGGTATCGGTATCGGCCAGTATCAGTATCGGATCGGAAGTGCAAAAAAATATCGGTATCGGATTGGAAGTGCAAAAACCTGGATCGGGACATCCCTAGTCTGTAGCTTATGACACGTAACTCAGCTTGCTATTAGTTGTGATAACCAATCACAGTGCAGACAGGAACCACTCTGACCAATCATGTCAAATTTGAAGTAAAGTTCATAAATGCTGCAGAAAAATTTAAATAAAAACGCTGAACATATGCCTGTGAATTACAGTATTTTTCTGGTTTATTTCAGTCTCTCATTTATCCAGGGACAGTTGTTTGTACATCTGTATTTACAGAGCAAACAGGCGCTCATAATACTCAGTTCAACTCACTTTTCATCCCCCACAAAATTATGGGAACTGTAGTTTCAGGAATTAATGTAGTAGGTAAGAAGAAGTTTTATCCAAAACGGAATTCACTGAATGATATAATAATATTGATAATGATATAAAAATATAAAATGACAAGTAATGATTTCATTAACATTACAGAATTTTTAATATGTTGGTGTTTGGAGATTAATGTTTTTCTGATATTGTGAGGGTTCAGAGCAGACCAACACTGAATGCATCCGAGTATACAATCAAAAACACACACACATTAGACATACGTGTCCTAAAACCCGTGTGATACCTTGTCCCCGGAGGCGGAGGTGAGGACGAACGTGGAGAAGACAGGCAGCTGATACTTGGTGTTCAGAGGCCAACTCTCCACAGTGACGCCCATCGGCAGACAGAACACTGGCACCGACTCCGGAAGAGGAAATGCCTCCAGGTCGTCCTCCGGGTACCGACTGATGAGACCTAAAAGCATGGACGATCTTAATATTGAGAATATCTGATTGGAGCGTTCAATTTTGACCTGACTGCTGTGTTTCCAGTGACAAGAACAGTCACTGTCACCAGTAACACAGATATTTTTCTCAACAGATTTTTTCTTCTTCTGTTCTCTCTCAATTACCTCCGTTTTGCAAAATATTTCTATCTACATAATGATGTTACTTTGGAAAGCATTTTCAGAAATCTCAGGTCTTACAAAACACATATGTTAACATGTGGATGACAAAGCTAAAAGTAGAGAAAGTGAACAGGGCATTAAAGATGCAGACAAACAAACCACTAAATCTTTCATTCCATCTTATTATAACAGCGTATGACAGAGATGATACTCACTGGCCTCGTACACCAGAGCGTTGGCTTTTGCCACAGCTCTTTTATAGCAGACGTACAGAGCCGGACCCCACTGGACACAAAAACACAAAACACAGCCATTAATAATGAAAATGTGTTCAAACACATAAAACAGACTCATGCACATATGTTTTAATGGAGATTAGAGGCTTTTCTCTCACTGTTTCTTTATTCTTTCGTCTATGTGTCATTTTACATGACTAATAAAATGTGTGCTGAATAAGAAAAGCAATTAGTGAGTGTGGACTGGAAATAATGTTGTAGAAATGTGAGTTCATGTGTGTTTTATTACAGAATGCTAAAATGTCAAAGAACACTGAACCCCACGTTGATGCCAGAAGTGATTAACCTGAGTGTGTGAACATGATAACAACAACAACAATAAAAAGAAGTCAAACATAAACATAGTGATCATGTCTGAGGATATCTCACCATGCCGGTGTTGAGGTTCTTGTCCACTCTGCAGAAGGTGTGTGGAGCCACCTCTGCTTTGCCAGGAAGCAGCAATGCGATGTCCGTGACCCCCAGCGTGTGGAGACCCTGAGAGTCTAGAGCCCTTCTGTAGGTCAGGAAGACCCTGTGGGCCGTGGGGCCACCTCCAGAGCTCAGGCTGGCTGAGCGGCTGTAGGGGGTGGTTTCAATGACGTACCAGCTCTGCTTCAGAGTCTCCTTCCCTTCATACAGAACCCTGCACAGACAGAAGACACATTAGACCACCAGGACTCCACCAGAACCCCCATTTGGACCTCCAAACCCAGCAGATGAAACCCTAAGGTCCCATTCCTCGTGCTGGTCTAACAGTTATCTGTCAAAGGAGAGTTGTGAAGTGTTTCACCCACTGAGTGAGCCAGTAAAAGGTATTTATTTATTTATTTATTTACATCTACAGATAATTCAGCAGTGATAATTATCACTTTTGTTAACCATTTAGCTTTTGTTCATGGTTTCAGCTAAAACACCTATGAAAGGTTCAGATGGTTTGTTTTTTTCCTTAATTATATTCTATTATATTTTAATGTTCAACAAACATTTGATAATACTCTTGAATGTTCTGCCTCAATTTGTAAAAGGTGTAAAAACAATCAACACCAAAAACAAACTATTGATCATGATGCAAAAATTACCAATAGGGATTGATGAGGAAACGTTTCCTTGTATTTTTGAGTTCTGCACTACAATATAATCTCAAGATTAACTCTACAACTCTGGACATTTCAAAGCAATGATTTCAAAGAGTGTTTTTATTTGAACAGCTTCAGCTTTGCATGCTTTGTCCATAAATGTCACTATATGTTGTTAACATCCAACAAAGACCTTTAAATCATGTGAATGAATTTATAGTTTCACAGGCCCTTATCGCTTCATAAAGCTTTTCTTATTTTAAGTTGTGATTCCATAACTAGACTCACAATTGTGTTTTTACATTGTTTTTGAAAGTGTTTCATGCCCTCATGTGTAGTCTGTCACCATTGTATGGTGGTTGATGTTTTTATTACTCTTACCAAATGCTTACTAATGTGCACTTTTTCTAGATACTGAAACTGCACACACAAAAAAAGAAATGACTGATTACGGTTTGATCTCTATAAACCAGAATATTTGGTAAAAGATGATTACATTTTAATTAACTATTGATTTATTGTTGCTTGAGGACTGCTTATATTACTATTTTACATTCAGGTTTTGCTTATTTTTGTGCTTATATTTTGATATTCAGAGAAACTAAGTAAACTCATAAAGTCTGCCTGGTTCATTTTACTCACTTATATACTGATTTTAACCTAACTTTTTATTTTCTTCTCCTTTAATATATGACGTGATGTGTACACACTGCAGCTCTGCTGTCGTAAATAAGTCGGTTATATTTATTTACTGAGCAGCTCATAGTGTCTGAGGTTTTAACCATTGTCACTTCATAAGTAAACATCTGGATTTGCATCCAATTCAGCCTTGATTAACTGATTTCAATAAGAGCTTCAGGACATTTCTCTTTACTGTGACAGGACATGATTATTCATCAATTTCCCAAATACTAAATACGTTTTTGGGCTCCAGAGCTTTCGATGTACTCGGCAAATATCTCAGACATTGTTTTTTCATAAGTAAGTGCAACTATTATCATTATTTTAACCAGCAAAGGGGATTCATATAAATGAAGAATGAAAATTGACCAAATGTGAACTGAGGCATGACATTCGCTGCTCTAAGCAATAAAAACATGACAGCCAAATCCCAAAATTGAAAAGAGCAGTGAATGATAATGATGGGATTCTGTTGCCTCTGAGCTTCACATCTGAACAAAAGAGATGTAATCTGATGTGTCCTTTAAGAGGATTTGTCTCATTATCCACTAACAGAGTGTAATCCAGCCCAATTAATGAGAACGGGAACAATAGAGAGAATGTGTGATGAGATGAGTCGGAACATCGATCATTACATCATAATGTGGATTATATAAACTGAACACACTGAAACACCGGACCTGCTTTAGCAGGAGAGAAGCCACTGTGGTTTCATTTTAACAATAATCACCAAACTTTGGATTTTTTTCCTTCACTTGTTGTTTTCAGAGCACAAAGACATACTGTTGGATGTATTTAATGGAGCTCCTTTTCAGGGAAAATTTTAATGACAATTTGATGAGATTCTCCCATGTGGAAATCTTAGAAAGAGTCGTTGTTAAACAATTATGCCGCCACCTACAGGACAGCAATCTATTTGAAGTTTTTCAGTCAGGGTTTAGACCTCATCAGCACAGAAACTGCATTAGTTAGAGTCACAAATGACTTGTTGCTAGCTGCAGACAACGGACTTGTCTCAATCCTGGTTCTGCTAGACCTCAGTGCAGCCTTTGACACCACTGACCACAGCATCTTACTCCAGACATTAGAATGTGACATAGGAGTCAGTGGTGCTGCCCTCTGCTGGTTTAAATCCTATTTATCTGATAGGTACGTTAAGTTCGTAAATGTTAATGAACAATCTTCACCGTGCACTTAAGTTAGTTATGGAGCACCGCAGGGCTCAGTACTTGGACCCATCCTGTTCACCCTCTACATGATGCCCTTAGGTAACATAATCAGCAAGCATAACATTAATTTTCACTGTTACGCTGACAACACACAGCTGTATTTATCTATTAAACCTGAACAGAAGGACTACACAGAGAAACTCAGCGTCTGTGTCAGAGACATAAAAACCTGGATGACAGTTAATTATCTCCTCTTAAATCCAGAAAAAACAGAGGTCATTATACTAGGCCCCAAAAACCCTGAGAGATGCTCTGTCTGACCAGATAGTCTCCCTGGACGGTGTTAGTGTAGCCTCTGGTTCTAATGTGAGACATCTGGGAGTTTTATTCGACCAAGACTTATCATTCAAGGCTCATATTAATAACCAAGCTTATAAGACAGCGTTCTTTCAACTCTGAAACATTGCAAGAATCAGAAATATTTTAACTAGAAGTGATGCAGAAAAACTGGTGCATACTATATTACTATTACTGTTACTGTGTGTAGGTATGATATGAATATGAACCATTACTCTACATCCTCATCCATCTGGATCAAACCTCAACACAGATAACACCTCAGACTACATCTCACCCCAGGTCCAGGATGGGTGGTTTGTCGCGGCCCCTTCTGTAGCACAGGTACAGGTGGGGGTTGTTGATGAGTCCTGCGCTCAGCTCTGCCGAGTGCCCGCCCAGAGTCCTCTCGATGCAGGTGAAGCCTTCTGGTACTTCCTCGCCAAGCCCCCGGGCGATCACCGCCAGGTCGGTGATCGGCTCCACTGCTCGGCCCGCCGAAGATGAGGAGGATGAGGAGGATGATGACGAGGACATGGAGGTCTTCCCATCCTCGTCCAGGGGCCTCCAGGGCCCTGCAGGGTCGAGACCTGCCACTACAAAGTAGTCCACCAGCTGGGGACATTTCTCCTCTGTCATGCCGTCTGTCTGCCCTCCGCTGCAGAGAGGAAAACACAGCGCTGTCATTTCAAAAGGTCAAATTCAACTGGATATGAGTTCAACTAACAATGAAGGAAACCACAGTGATGTTAAAAACAAGTCACCAAAATACTTTAAAGGTCAGAATGAGAAAGTCACATAAATAGATACAGTTGGAAGAGACATTTTTAGATCATTTAATCCAGTAAAAACATTCTGTGGGTTAAATTGGACCTCGTGTACCTGATTTCTTTAAAGGCTTCTACCAGATAACATCTAAACTTCACAATAATATCAGTCCAAGAACAATGCAAAAATGCAGAGATTTCAGTAAAATGACAACAATATCAATATAAGCCTCAACCCTAAACCTCACGATACTACAGCCACGACCAAAAGTTTTGGCAGTGATGCAATATTTTTCTGCAAGCTTTGCTGCTTCTGTTGTTTTTATTATTATTATTATTATACAGTTTTTCCCTACATGTTTCTTGGCACAATGAAGAACAATTATAAGCATTTTAGAAATTTTAAAGACATTTACTGGCAAATAAATCCCATTTATGAAAAGTGCAAATGAGTATCACAGCCAAAACTTTAGCCACGACCACAGATAAACAAGCAGATGTCCATCAAATGTTACTAAATCAGTGCAATAAGTAATAAGTGCTAATAATAAGTTCAATCTGCAGCAACTTATTTTTGTCCACTTAAGGTCAGTGGAAACAAGCTGTGACCCCTGACATATTAACATTGTCATCACATTCTGAGTAAGACTTTAACAAGCATGGCAGTTTAGTCATAATGTGCTTTTCAGAGGAACTGAACAAACTGTGGTTCAAATCACATGGATTTAATCTGAACTAGGAAAGCCTGCTTCCAGTATTTGCCACCAAAATCAACCACTTCACCTCAGTGTGTGACTGATCTCACTGATCATTTACAACTTTGCATGTTCTGTCTATAAATGCCTCTGTATGTCAATATCACTGCAAATTAATGTAACCAAGTTTCAGGGTTCTCCTTTATTTTGCCTAAATACTGCAGTAATATTGGTCCCATAATGAGAGAAATGTGCAGAGATTTTAGTCAAATACTAATAATAACGACATAAAGTGGTCACACAAAGTAACCCTCCTGAACCCACAGGAAACTAAGGGAAAACATATTATAAGCATGGAGGAAAAAAAGTGATTCTGGTTATGTAACATGATTCTATATCATAAAATGTGATGTTTTAATTAGATTGTACAGACTTTAGATGATCATAATAGAGTAAAAATTGCATGGAAATTCAACCACCACATAGGCAAAAAAATGTAATTAAAGTTTTAGTTATAGCACAAAATAATTACAATTTGTATGCGAATTATTGTGAAATTATGTGATAATCTTCAGATCTTTCAGCATTCATGTACAAATGTTCCACTATAGATTGTCACAAAATAACGGCACCATTTTCAACTTATTTAAGTAATGAAATACTGTAAGATATGAGGCACTACTTTCTTTTTGATTTCATTGATAGTTTTTATAAATTCTGTCCATTTTGTTGACACTTTTCCTCATTTCTGTTCATTTTGTTAGTTGTGACTCTGAAGCAGGCTTTAGGTTGAACAGCTGAGTCATGAAATCCCCTCGACTGCTCAGTGTGTGACCGCTTCATTGTCTCACACTTAATCTATTTCATTTATACTCTGTCTGTTTAACACCGGTTTTATTTTTCTCATAAAAATCATCATCTGAAATACTGTTTTATTGCCATCTTGTCCCTGACTCTTCCCTGACATTTGACAGAGGAAATAGAGGTACAGTGGGCTTAGTTACAAAATATGTAGTGTGTG
This sequence comes from Maxillicosta whitleyi, assembly GCA_029822895.1. Taxonomy (NCBI): domain Eukaryota; kingdom Metazoa; phylum Chordata; class Actinopteri; order Perciformes; family Neosebastidae; genus Maxillicosta; species Maxillicosta whitleyi. The sequence goes on along the minus strand of JAPSES010069606.1, from coordinate 3,775 downwards.
TGTGTGTGTGCTATAAAAATAGGATGCACAGTGATGATGTGTGATGCTAAAAGCACTCTTATGTAACTGTAAACGTCTCCTGCCCTCGAAAACCTCCATCTCTGCCTTTTCTCTGTCAAATATCCAGAGAATCTGACACAACATCTTCATCTGCTTTTAACAGTCGCAATCCTTCATCTCCACTTCTGTTTTATAGTAAATCTACAGTTTTCATATCTCAATTTGTGTTTATGTTGCATACAGCAGGTTTTGCATTTACATCCTTTATGCATGAGAGTCGTCATCCACTAATCTCAATATTAGTATGCTCCAGATTACTGCTGCATTATGGGAAAATCCCTGCAGCTTCCACACTTTCATCAGAAGAGACCAAAGAATTAAACCCCAGGACGAGTAAATGATAACAGAGACACTACTTTACGAATGAAAAGGAAGAAATCATCAGTAGGACTGTACATTTCCCCCCGTTTGCATTATTTAAAGTACAGCACCAGGCTGACAATGAAGAAAAACTAAACTATATTGTATTTTTGATCTTTTGATTAAGAGACAGCATCAATAACAATGTCTTTTTCTCTATCCTTCTGTGGAAAAGTGAACTAAAACTAAATACAAAATGTACATAAGAGGGAGGTAGAGGGAAATGCAAATACTTTCGTACAGAAGACCAAGTAAGACCAGGCTTTTTTCTTGGGTTGTGGGAGATCGACTGTAGGATGAATTCCAGTTTGGTGTTTCAGTTCAGTTACAGTCGCTGATAGGAGCTGGATACATTTATTTAAAATAAGTGGACCAACATTTTTTGATATTCAGTTAGATAGCAAATTATAAAGTGTCCAAAATCAGCAATCTACGCCTTGCTGATGGGGTTATGGCACAAAATCCAACTGTGTTGTATCCGTAATAAACAACATAATTAAAATGGTAAATGGACTGCACTTATACAGCACATTTTCTACGCCTTCATGGTGCCCGTAGCACTTTACAAAGCCTCACATTCACACACCCCCACACACCCAGAGACAGACCCTACTGCGGGCAATTTAGGGTTCAGTGTCTTGCTCAAGGACACTTCGACATGTGGACAGTCGGAGCCAACCAAACACATAGATTAACATGATACACAGCCTGGATGTCACTAAGTGAAAAGTTAAGAGCCATCCATTGGATAATTGGCGCATTGATGGATATGTTTAGGAATATGGAATATGTTCTTTAACCTGAACTGAAGTGGTGAGCAGCTTCTCATTTCTTAAACAAACATCAGTTTGCTTGGGAACATAATCACTGGATAATACAAGGAATGATCAGGTTTGTGAAAAGAGTGGAGTTGAATCTTCACTGGCCTCATGATTCCAATCTATTACAATTGAATTGTCTATGATTCTTAATGATTGCATCTTCAGTTTTTATATTTTACATTTACTTAATATCAGTTAATGCCAACATCATTCAAAAAAAGCAAATCTTAACTCCCTCTTATTGTTCTAAAAAAACCCAAAAACAAAGCAAAACAAACAAAAGGCTAATATAAAATAAACAGCTGCATTGTCCATAGCATCATCTATTTCAGGCACCTTAGTCTGTAACAATAACAAAACAAAACCCAAATCCATCTGCAGTGAGAGCAATAGAAGTTGAACTGGAAACGATAGAAAATACATTTTGTTTTCACACAGAAGCAACGAGGAAGGCTACAGCACTTCCTGAAATAAACATTACAATCTACCTTCTCTTACATACTGTTTCTCATTAATAATACAGATAATAACACAGCACTATAATCTGGCGACTGGATAGCTTAGTGGTTAACACCGCAGACTTTGGTGCGGAAGGTTGCCAGTTTGAATCCCAGGTGGGCCCTTGGGCAAGGCCCTTTACACTATACATGCCTATATACCTTGTAAGTCACTTTGGATAAAAGCCTAATGTAATAATCTGTTTTATTGAGCCATGGTTTTACCAAAAACTGTAAATATGGGTCTGTTTTTATAACAAGTCTCACTTAACCGTGTTGATACTCCTTAAATGGATTTTATGTAACTGTTGACCCACTGTACACTGATCAGCCAAAGTGGCATTCATTCAGATTATTTGATTATTTAAGCAACAAGTGTACAACAACATGTAGACCTCGAAGTTGATGTGTTGGAAACAGCAAAAATGACAAGAGTAGGAACTCCGAACAACTTTGACAATGGAAAAAATCATTATGATCAAATTACCGGGTCCGATTTTGTTGTGCATTCCCAATATAAAGTGTTTAAAACCTATCAGATGTATTTAAAGAACAACAGCCAGATCTCAACCAACACAGCATCATCCCTGACAGTATTTCAAGTTAAAAAAAAAAACAGACTGAATGAGGACAGACGAGTCAATTAATTTCTGAAATCTCACATTTAACAACAAAGTATCTCTGGCTGATTCGACAGTCACCTATAAACTAGTTCGTATGTTTGTTTTACTCTCTTCCTTCCTCGTTTATCCTCAGCCCTCATCCATCATCAGAAGGTGAAAGTGAGACAGAGGTGATAATGAGGACAGAGAGAGTGGGGGTCAAAGGTCAGCTGGCAAACAGGAAGAGGACGGGCAGCCTGTTTCCTGTTCATCGATGACATCCCGGTGACAAAGCGGCTCATGTGATAACAAGGCGTCTCCCCGAGGTGATAAAACACGAAGGTAACGGCTGTGATCAGCGCCAGTATTTTAATCCACAAACTCAACTGGGTAGATGAAGACGAGTGGACACAGGTGTGAGACAGATGAGGATGAATAAAAACACACTCCTTCATCACCATTCAGATTTAGAACAACACTGGGCTGCAGACGACCAAGCTTAGAATCACAATGGAGCACATCGACAGTCAGTGTTTATTTTTACTGCTTATCTTTTTGTTGTTCATCCTCCTTTTGCATTCTGTTGGGTTTCTTTTATGTGCATTCATTCACATGCTCATCATACATTTAATTCACTGCAGAATTCTTGTTGTTACTGCTTCAGACTTAGAAACCATTGTGTCGTGAGGATAACTTTGACCAGGACAGAGGCTTATGTACATTTAAGAATCATCATTGAGTTTAAAAATCAACAAATACACTCTATATAATGAGCACTATCGTCATTGATTCGGTCCTATGTTACCTTTTTCTTCCTCGCCTTCATATTCTCTGAAAAATATTGTTTTTTAAATGAGTTGCTAGCTTGTTTTTAGCTTCTCACTGTAAAATTCAGTTTTTGTCACTTTCTGTCTTGTTTCCGAGTTGTTTAGTCGACACAAATGCTCTCAGTTCATTGTAAAAAAGTTGTGTCCTTCAAAATAAAAGCTAAAATCAGGAAATGATGCTGTAAATTTCATTAGATATGCTCAGTATCACTCGTGGCTTAATGTGTTTTCTAAGTTCAATCACTTAAGTAATAGCTGAACTCAATTTAGTAACTATTTAAACAAACAACAGAGAACAGAGGTATAAGGAACAGCATAAATCTACAAGTTGTTATAAACATACTGTGATCCATTGCAAATCCAACCCTGTCATATTTAGAGTGTGTTTGCAGCTTGAAGGTTGCAGTTTTTCATGCAGAGAGGAAGACTCTGGAAATGGTAACACACAGATGGAGGAAGGAAAGAGAACGACGATCCTGACCCTTATTCTGCACATACATCCTATGAGCCAGATTATATCCCCACTAAAAAAAAATATGAACTCTCTCTTCCAGGATTTGGAAACTTTTAATCCTGTCCACACACACACACACACACACACACACATA
>JAPSES010069596.1:0-11009 GCA_029822895.1 Maxillicosta whitleyi | reverse complement strand
AGATCCACTGTGATCTGTAAGTTATAAAGTACATGTGAAAATGATAAACTGAAGCAGAATATTGTTGAAATTACACTGATTTTTTTTCGTTTTGTCCATATTATTCACATTGTTTTAAAGCAGAGTTTGTAGATGGAAACATTTTCATAACATCAACAAAACATGGAGAAAAGTTTGGAGTTGACATAATTTATATATTATTATTTTATTATTTCACTTCAGATCAAATTTGTCTGAATGTGGAACTGAACTAAATGAGTTTGTGACTATGTTGCTTTTGTGTCTGCAGGTCCCAGGATTGGATCCAGACCCAGGACATGGGAGCGTTCCTCAGTGTGTCTAAAGGTTCAGAGGAGCCTCCTGTGTTCCTGGAGCTCCATTACAACGGCTCACACGACAAAACAAGCGCTCCACTTGTCTTAGTTGGAAAAGGCGTCACCTTTGACAGGTAAACCCTAACACTGTAGCTCATGGTTAGTAACTGATCAGGCTCTCACCCGTTACATCTGCTGTGTGTTTGGCGACAGTGGGGGTATTTCTCTGAAGCCGTCGCTTTCTATGGATGCAATGAGAGCGGACATGGGCGGGGCCGCCACTGTGTGTGCGTCTGTCGTCACGGCAGCTGCTCTTAAACTTCCCGTCAACATTATCGGTGAGCTTCTTCAGAGGTGGCACTTTGTGATGCCTCTGTCGATTCTGAATTTTCACGTAACCTTTATCCTCCAAACACCCAGCAATACATTTTTGTCTCTGTAAAGGGACAAAAGTTTCACAGTTTTACTTTAAAAATGTCGTCGACATTCCATAAAAAAAAAGTCAACATCACTTCTATACCGGCTGTTTTTTCCCCACTAGTGGGGGTTGACCGGGCAGCGACACAGGTCTGGGACCAGAACAGTGAGACTCTGCCCCCTTGTGGCTACAGGTATAGGGATGTATAGTGTAAAGGGCCTTACCCTAGGGAATGGAACCGGCAATCTTCCATAATAATAATAATAATAATGTATAACAGATTTATTATTATTACATTTGGCTGACACTTTTATCCAAAGCTTAGAAGGTATAGGCATGTATAGCATAAAGGGCCTTGCCCAAGGGCCCAGCTGGGATTCGAACTGGCAAACGTCTGCACCAAAATCGGCAGTTTAAACCACTAAGCTATCCAGTTGCTATTGCTTTTCACGTCGGATGCCCTTCCTGACACAACCCTCTGTATTTATCTGGGCTTGGGACCAGAACAATGAGACCCCGCCCCCTTGTGGATACAGGTATAGGTGTGTGTAAGGGCCCACCTGGGCCTTGAACCGGTAACCTTCTGCACCAAAAACAGTGACATTAACCACTAAGCTTCCCAGTCACTGCCTCCGTAAAAAAAATAAATAAACAAATAAAAATAATTGTTAAAAATATATATCAGAAAAAAACTGATCAAAAAAACAAATCTGATCAAGACGTTTGTTTAATGTTTAAAAAAAGCTCAAACTTTCACTTTGCTGCATGTCAGGAGGATGTGAGTGAGTTTGAGCAGGACTTTAAAAAGCACACGTCTCAATTTGACCTTTAACCCCCAGAATGTCTTACAATAATTAGGACTATGAAGTTGGATTATTCTGTCACACTTGTAAATGTCTTTTTGGAGGAAGTGTCATTAATCACACTTTAAAACTAAACAGAACCAACATTTGCACTATTGCAGTCAGTCAGAGCACATCCAATGTATTATGGGATGTATAGATAGAAGTACTTAATTGATCCCAAAGCTGGGAAGTTGTTATATAACAGTTAGAATACAATATATACAATAAGAAAATTAAAGATAATTTTATTTTTTATGTACAGTATGGACTAGTACGGCATCTTCTCTCCACAAAAAATCTCTTTCTAGAAGGAATAGAATTGAATTATTTCAGTAGCGTGTATTTAATTGTACAGGAGCACTTGTTAATACAAGTTGAAGGGTGTGGAAATCCGATTAATTTTCCACCTGCTGCAACATGTAAATGCTTTTTTAAAATCTTTTTGTATGAGAAGTCAGGAAAGGTCACCATGAAAGTAAAAGGCAAAGGACTGCCAACGCTCATTAAATTAAATGTATAGTAACAGTAATTAACTCTTCAAGTAATTCTAGAATTCAAATCTTTTCTTCACATCCTCCGTACTTGTTGACCAGTAACAAATGTGAAATGAGTCTCAAATTTAATTTAAAGTTATGTTTAAAAAGTACAAAATTCAAGCTATTGAAACCCAAAGAATGCAAGGCGTCTATAAAACAGATCCCTCAACCTTTGTTCTTTTAATGTTTTACAGGATTGAGGTTAAATCCTAGTGGATCTCATCTGTCTCTTTCCATTCTTTAAAATTCAATCAGGTCTGGCTCCACTTTGTGAGAACATGCCCAGTGGAAAAGCCACTAAACCTGGAGACGTGGTCAAGGCCAAGAATGGAAAAACAATCCAGGTGAGAGGAAGAAAGAAATGCAGCGGTACCGTTTGGGTCAAACCGTTTTCCATAGGTTTGTGGGGAAAATGAGCTGAACAGTTTGGTGTTTTTAAAGTTCAAAAAAGTTCAAAGTTAACTTTATTGTCAAGTATACTATATATTTACAGCATAGATGAAATTTCAGTCCTCCCAGACCCACGGTGCAAAATGACAATAAGACAGTAAGACAATGAACATAAAGAGCATAATGTGATAAAAGAGCATAAGGATTAACAGTGAACATTAAACAACCAAAGCTCTGGTGCAATTTACAGTTAAATAGAAAGAAAGACTAAGGTGAGGAACTGCGATCTAGTGCAAATGAGAATAATATATGAAATATGCAAAAGTCTTGAGGTTTTGAGTTGCTGTGAATATGATTCTTGTGAGAAATGTTTTTAGTAAAAGAAAATTAGCTTTACTTTGGACCAATACTATTACAATACATGTGTGTAAATATGTTGAAAAGCTGGAACAGATAAGGACTGAACAACTCTTTGGCTCAGGTGCTGCACTTAAACTATATATTACTTGGGAACATCCTGTCAGATTATGTGTTTGATGTGTCTAATGTTACATGCGTGTTGTGTCTGTGAACAGGTTGATAACACCGACGCAGAAGGCAGACTCCTCCTGGCTGATGCGCTGTGTTACGGACACACCTTCAACCCCAGAGCTATGGTCAATGTTGCTACACTTACAGGTGGGATTAACAAAGCAACTCATTTCCAAAGTAAAGTTGATGATGAAAAACACTGTTTTATAAATGCATAACATTTATATATTGTTATATTTTTGTTTATATTTGTATGGATTGTATAACTAATAACTCAAATGAAATGATATAACAAAAAAAGTGGACATGACGCACTCGGGCCAAAACATCCATGTCCACATGTTCCTTCATTCCAAATTGTAACATAATTGCAAACATGAAATACAGGTAGTCCTCGGGTTACGAACAAGTTCTGTTCCTACGCTGTTGACGTAACAGGAATTTCCGCGTAAGTCAGAATTAACCCTTTAGTACCCCCCTAAATACCCTCTAAATCTCTAAATAACTATAAATACATAAAATAAAGTTAAGAAAAATAAGATACTGTACTTGCTGTACGTACAGTATACAGTACGTATGTACAGTAATGGCGGACGAGACTCCGGCGTCGTAAAGTCAAAATAACGTAATTCGGGTATGACCTTGTATGACCTTGTGTCTGAGATAATTGTTGGAAGCTTTTATTTACAGTTAAAATGACAAAAACATTAGAGTAAGGCTTCTTTCTACTCTCCAAGGTGCCATGGATGTAGCTCTGGGTTCAGCAGCAGCCGGAGTGTTTACAAACTCTGACTGGCTCTGGGAGCAGCTGCACAAGGTACACACACACACACACGCACACACACACACACACACACACACACACACACACACACACACACAGTCAGATGTCAGACATGTCAGAGCTCCTGCGTTGACCAGTCATGTGTATTTGTCTACAGGCGAGTGTTGTGACAGGTGACAGAGTGTGGAGAATGCCTCTGTTCCAGCACTACACCAGACAGGTGACTGACAGCCAGCTGGCCGACCTCAACAACATCGGGAAGTACAGCCGGTGTGTATCCCCTGGACTCAGACTGTCCACGACAGGCAGCGCACATGGAGTACAGAGTCATTACTCATGGCCATGTCTTACACGCCTGTTGGTCTTTTTTTCTAGTTCTGGTGGTGCATGTACAGCAGCTGCTTTCCTCAGAGAGTTTGTCACCGCTCCTCACTGGGCACATCTGGATATTGCTGGAGTGATGAGCAACAAAGATGAAGTTCCTTATCTGAGAAAAGGCATGTCTGGACGACCAACGCGCACACTAGTAGAGTTTGCTTCTAGTCTGGGCCATAATGACTGAAGGCTGGACGCAGAATCATATTGTATGAAATACTGTTTGAATACAAAGAACAGTGTTGATCTCACAAATTATCATCAGTAATTCAAGGTCATGTTTTTCAAAATTAGTTTGTTGGAGATGAAGTAAAAAAAAAATTTAAAAAAAAGCTATATGAAAAATTATGAACGTTTTTTTCCAAGCTGTGACATTGTTTCCCATGTTATTACAGATTGTTTTGTAATTACTACGAAACCAGCTCTTCAGCATTGTTACTATAGTTTACAGTATTTATATATTCTATCATGAATAAAATCTCAATCTTTATTTGTGTCTTCTCTCCCTGTGGTTGCCATACACATGCTTCCCAAAACTGAATCATGAAACGTGACAGAAGATAATAAAGAGATTTATAAAGATACATACATGTATTTTTACATATTGTCTATTAAAGATTTGAAAACATATCTTCTGTGTCACACCCCGAGAAAGAGACGACGGACTAAGGGCCGGTTGCGCATGCGCGATATAGCTAGAACAACATTCGGATCAAGATGGCGTCTTCCATGGGTGGAATGTTTCCCGGACAGCAGCCGCCGGCTCAGCATCCCGTTGGGGGTCCCGGTGGACCGGGCCAACCCGGCTTCGCGAGTACCGCAAACAGAGGGCAGGGAAACAACACTCTGGTGGATGAACTGGAGGCTTCCTTCGAGGTTAGAGTCTTTTTATACAGCAGGTGTCAGCTACATGATGCTAGCTGTTGTTAGCTAACTTTGGCTTAAGTAGGTTTAACATATTTGGGTCTAATGTGGATGTTGTTAAATTAAAGCTGCTTTTAGAGAACCAATACTTCAGCTACCTTTTTAAAAATAATAATTTCATTGAGAAAATAATACTCTCAGTCTGCTGTTGGCGTAGGGGTAGCTTGAATTAAAGCGATAATGCTAAGTTGCTAACTGATCATTAGCATCATTCAAGATTTGTAACATCAGAATTTAACCCATAACCAGACTGCAGTCCTATTTGTGTCCTCACACAACGGTATAATATCACAACACACAGTCTCTGTATTAAAAAGGACTTATCAGGCTGAATGCAATGAGAAATATAACGTGTTACCTGCAACTAAGATTAGAAAATCCACACAATATGAAATAAAGCATACCTTTTGCAGATGCTCCAAACAGAACCTTTCATGTTTATGATAAAGGTAAGAAGGTTGTTCCTTTGCTAATGTTCATAAACAAATGTTTGCCTCCAACCTTAAGGTTGGCCTTCCAGAAATTCCTGTACACATTAGGAGTAAACATTCAGACAATAGCCCTTTTATCACAGCATACAGTTTGCTTGAAATATGGTTGGTTCAGTTCTTAACAGCGTGATAACTGTCTAACTTTCACAATAAGTCCCTTATTCTTATTAGACCTGAACTTTCCACACTGAAAAGTCTAAATGTCAAAAAGTTGATGTTACAGTTTTACAGGTTACTTCATGGAATAAAAATAGATGAACATGTAATTTTTTACTACAAAATGTAAGGTTGCCAAGGTTTTATGGATGTCTTTTTCCTTAGAGTGATAACTAAACACATAACCCTAGTGTTGCTTTTAACATAATGGGTCATTGTCAGAAACACAGACTTTAATGGTAGACTATTTTTGTTTACAAGAAAACATGCAAGGCACTGTCAGGGGTTTTCCAGGTTCTAAATTAGGCAGAGGTGATACCATCATGATTGTGTGTACTGGATGTTTTAAGAAATAATTGGATGGTTTAAAAGACAAAAGATATTCACATTAAAAACAGTTTGGTAATTGGCTTAACTGTTAATTAATCGAATAGGTGCTTATGAGCATGGGTGAGCAAAGCAGGGAATGTTATGACAAAGTTACTGAGATCACAGATTTACTGATTATTTTATCTTCCACAGTGTAAAAAGAAAGGGAGGGGGGATGGATGGATGGATGGAGTAAACCACTGCATACAGAGTCTTCTTTCTACACTAAATAATTAATATTTCATCTTAGAAAATAGTTTTTCCCTCCTTGTAATGCAGTGCACAAGAAATCCCTTGCACCTTAATATCAAATATAGGAACTTTCTGCATTTAATGTTAAAAACTCACATATATTGCTTTCATTCTCCAGGCCTGTTTTGCATCCTTGGTAAGCCAAGACTATGTTAATGGGACTGACCAAGAGGAGATTAGAACAGGTAGGTACAGACTCATAATGACATTCTGTATCATGGGTCATATATCATTTGATGAATTTTCTTTGCTGCCCCATTGTTAACCTCTTTGCATTTGTATACTACAGTATGTGTGTAGCACATGTTTACATTACAGAGCTAAACTTTTATCCAAAGCGACTTAAACATAGAGAACATAGAGGACATAAACATAGTATATAACTGTTAATCCACAGATCCACCACTGTCTAACAAGACTATTATATTCTGTCTGTATCAATGTTCTTATATTGGCCAATATATTGGTTATCAAGCAATATATGTGATATTGGCCGATATATCCGATGTTGGCTTTTTTAGCCCCCAGTGTCAGTATCAGCATCAGTCCCAAAAGTCCCATATCATTCAGGCTCTATTGGAAAGTTGTCTGCTGTGTTTTTTAGTCGTAGTGAAAAGTACCTTAGGAACATAATAGATGTCTAATGTTGAACCCGTTGACCTCTATCACGTTCATTTTTATTTTGTTGAAATGAGTATAATCACTGTGTGGTGTGTTTGTTGGTTGCAGGTGTAGATCAGTGTATACAAAAGTTCCTGGATGTGGCTCGACAAACAGAGTGCTTCTTCTTGCAGAAACGGCTTCAGTTATCTGTGCAAAAACCCGAACAGGTGGTGAAAGAGGTAAAACAGCTTTACAGTATATTTGTAAATCTGCATCTAATAACAGTAAAAACATAAATCAGGGTTTCCGCAGAGTCATAAAAAGTCATAAAACTCTTGAATTTAATAATATGAATTTTAAAAACTGGATGGATGGCATAAAAACATTCAGATTTTCCATTTAAGGTCATAAATTCCATTCAGCCACGTCTTAAATTGATATAATCGTTCATTTATTGGTGCTAGCAAGAAAATCCTCTGGTAGTGGATTCATTGGTTTGTCCCCATGACTGAGTCATTCTATATTAATATACGTCACTGGTTTGGCCTGTAGTTCTGTCTGAGGAAATCTGCGTGGTAACATGGTGTTCCAGAACTACAAGGCCCATAATGCATCAGTACACAGAAACCGGCGCCAAGAGAAAGTTATTTTTCATAGTTGGTGTAAGTCATAAATGTAAATCATAATGGTCATAAAAAAGTCTTAAATTTGACTGACTTAACCCTGCAGACACCCTGGTAAACGTAGCGTGCAGTTGGAAATGTTTTTACCTCTCCTTTAAACCCTTTAATCACTTCATAGGTTTATGTTTAAGAACACTGAATCCCTTGATGAGTTAATTGGCAAAGCCTTGAATAAGTGACAAAGCGCTCTCGTATTATTTGTTTGTCTCCATTTGTTTATGCGCCCTCTCCCTTCCCTCGTTTATTTTTCACTTCAGGATGTGTCAGAGTTACGCAACGAGCTCCAGAGGAAAGAGATGCTGGTTCAGAAGCACTTGTCCAAACTGCACCACTGGCAACAAGTGCTGGAGGACGTGAGTGTCCAGCACCGTAAACCCTCAGACCTCCCCCCTCCTGGGCCCCTGACCTTCCTGGAACAGGCTTCAGCCAGTTTGCCTCCCGCTCCTTTAAAACCAAACTAACACGGAGAAGTCACATGACTTTATCGAAGAAAAGCCCCGACACCGGCCCTAAAAAAGGACGTTATGTCACTGCTATGATGAGTCCGAACTGTCAACAGTCTGTGGGAGTGATGAAGAAGAGGTTTGGAGTCCTGTAACGTAGTAATCTGAAACTGTGCGATCACTCGTCTCTTATGAATCTCCTGAAACTGAAGCGGAGTCATTGACGTAAACATTAAAGTTCTCACACCTTGTACAGTGACCGCTGTCAACGTATGAGAAAACACGAGTGAAACTGGCTTTAAAGCTGGGGGGACATTGGTTTATTTAAGGGTTTTTTCAGTATTTGACTGTGTAAATATTTCCTTCTTTTTAATTTTTTTTTTTTTTTACTGTATTTCTAAAATAAATCTGTTAATCTTTTCAGTCTCAGTTCTACTGTATGGCTTCTTAATACACTGAGTTTAATTTTATTGATGTTCCATCCATCTTCTGCCATTTATCCGGGGTCATGTCTCGAGGGCAGCAGCTTAAGGAGGGTGTCCCAGACTTCCCTCAGCTCCTCCGGTGGGATCCCGTGGCGTTCCCAGTCCACAGACATATTCTCTCCAGCGTGTCCTGGGTCTTTCCCGGGGCTTCCTGCCGGTGGGACGTACCCTGAACACCTCACCAGGAGGCATCCTGACCAGATGCCCACCTCATCTGGCTCCTCTCAACGTGAAGGAGCCCCTCCCGGATGACCGAGCTCCTCCCCTATTTCTAAGGCAGAGCCCAGACACCCTGCAGAGGAAGCTCATTTCAGCCGCTTGTATTCGATCTCATTCTTTGTGTCACTACCTGAAGCCCATGACCTTAGGTGAGGGTAGGAACGTAGATGGACCGGTGAACAGAGAGTTTCACCTTTGGGCTCAGCTCCCTCTTACTGATGCCCCCCTGCTCTATGATCTGTGTGTGTGTGTGTGTGTGTATGTATCTGACCCTGTGCCAAAGCCCTTAAAAAAACCAAACTACTAACCCCAGTCGGCAGTTAGACCTACTGTTCCGTATATTTCCTGTACACCTTGTTTGTGTTGTATAATGTGTTTTATGTCGACTGTTGTAAGTGGTTTTGGATAAAAGCGTCTGCTCAGTCTAATGAAGTGAACCAGACCACATCTTCCAAACATGCATTGACTTCAGAGCCGGAGCTGCCGTCCTGTTGTCTCTAATGCATTCAGTGTGTTCACACCAGAACAGACGTGTTCTGCCCAGATTCACAGCTCTGTCCCGTCCACTGACAGAACAGACCCGAACCATCACAGATGGGCCTCTACACCAGGGTCTGTAGTCTGGACGTACACAACCTGCTGAGTGTAGATTTACAGGGTTTTATCGTGAGTCAAACTCATTTTCTTCTATTTTCTCTCAGTTCTGTTCCTCGCAGAAGTCAATACACGTCAGTAAATATGGTTTGAACCAAAAGTCAGAGGTAGTCGTTTGGATTTTATTGTAATTTCTGAGGTCGGTATGATGATTGTCTTTGAGATTTATTTATTTATTTTTTAATCTACTCCATCTTCGAGGCAAATACTCTACTTTTTTATTCCAACACATTTGTCTTTAGTCACTTTTTTGTTGGAAAACTAAGATAATGGAGGATAAAATAAAATACTAACAACCAACTGAAATGCAAAAAATGTCTTTGTTCCATCTTAAATTGTTACTATGTTAGTAAATGTGTTGAAGACGGCAGTACATGTACTGTTTGTATATGTATTTGACGTTTTAGTTATATATATATATGTATATATCAATATTTTTATGTCCTTATACTTTTATACTATTTGCTGGTTGTGGAGTAAAGTAGGGCTGAGCGTATCAATTTAAATATATCTTTATCATATTTTTATTAAAACGAATTGAAAATTTTGGATTATTACGTAAATGTTATTAGTAAATAAGTAATAAGTAAAGTTTATTTCTATAGCACCTTTCAGACAAGGGAGGTCACAAGGGGTCAATAAAGTACAATAAAAATACAGTCATAAAAGGCACACATTAAACCTAACATGATTATATATAGCCTAGTATTTTACTTGAGGTCACATTGGGCTGAACGCGGCCCCTGAACTAAAATGAGTTTGACAGCCCTGGTTTAATCGAAAATAATCGATGCCAAATGAACCGAATAGTGCAGGTTTGTTGTCCAGGTGTGTGCTGTATCCGGTTTCCTGCGGTCAGTCTTCCACAGATAGAGGGAGACAGTGCGTTCTTCGGGGACGCCTTGGTTACGCACAGGACCGTCTTTACTGTCATGTCCTTGTTTGTGCGTTTTAATCGCCGATTGGAAAATAACAGGTAGCCCCGTCTGTCCGTCCGCCGCCTCTCGCACCCATATTTCTACACCCAGGGGGGGCAGACGGAGGGGGGGAGGGAAGAAAAGCCCGTTAAAGCCCGTCTGACGCGGCGGCTGGCTGCGGTTCTCGGGGCCGGTGGAGGAGGCGGGCGGCGGGGCTCGACAGCCGGGGATCGGTCGCAACGTGTTTTGTGCGGAGTGTCACCGCAGTCCGGCCGTGTCTGACGGAGACCCAGGCTGCTGCTGCTTTAATGGGGCTGCCGTCAGCACGTCTCACCGCCCCTGGACGGATGATCCCCGTGATTCACGCCTGGATTTAGACGCGCTATAGACGGCGGTGTGGATATGGAATGGTGCATGCCGCTGGGCCAAGTTTTCAGCCGCTGAGAAACACCACAATCATGGACAGTCATCCGCTGTAAGTGCAAAATAAATAAATAAATAAAAAAAACATCCGTGTGTGTGTGTGTGTGTGTGTGTGTGTGTGTTGACGGTTCCCGGTGCCCGTTTGACTGATGGTGCCGCATTGACAGAGACAGCGGCCAGCCGGTGTGGCCCCTCAC
>JAPSES010069505.1:0-11013 GCA_029822895.1 Maxillicosta whitleyi | reverse complement strand
TGTGTGTGTGTGTGTGTGTGTGTGTGTGTGTGTGTGTGTGTGTGTGTATATATATATATATATATATATATATAGTGTGTGCGTGCGTGTGCGTGCATGCATGTGTTTGTGTTAAGATCAACTAGATGTTTTGAATGTGGATGAATCCATGTTTACTCATAACTATAACTATATATTGAATCCAAATTGGAGAAGACACATGTCACATGTTGGTGTCTATTTCCAATGTGTGCAGTCATTTGTGTTCATATGTTTGTAAATATTTACATTAGAAGTATGTTTCTGCAGTGTTCCTCATAGAGGTAGCTGTCAGCCTCACAGCATGCTTCAGTCTGCTTTAGTTCCCATTTGGTATCATTTACATTTTCCATGAATTATCAGTGGTGTTTTGCAGATGTCAGGTGTTAGTTACTGTGACAACAGAAAATCAGAAATCTATGACTTCATGAATACATCCTTTTATTCAAAATAAACACATACATATATACACCAGCAGCACATGAATAGCTTTTTAAAATATACAACAGAATCTCTGCGTGAAAACCTTCCTGCCAGGACCATTTGCATTTAGCTTTTTGTCTCACTGTTTGCAACTGTCTGATGTTATTTACATTGATAAAAAACAGCCTCTATCTATTACCTTTTCCCCACACGTCTACTTGACAGTCCACTGATGTGACTGTTGGTTACCCAATACCATTTCTGACCACCTACTGATAACATTATGAAGAGAAAACATCATTAATATGTTCTATTACCCTCACTTTACTGCAAAACACAAATGAGACTCTTCACAATAAATGCCTAAGGGCTGACAGTAGTGCAGTATAGTACCTCAATGACCATAAAGAACAAAAAGTCATGTGATGATTAAAATTGCACTGTAAACAAGCAAACTGCACCATGACATCAATGTTAGCTGCAACATTTCTTGCTGGATTTACTACCATCAAGCTTTTTGTGGAGGAAAACTCACACAGTGTAATGGCAAAGTAGTGAATATACACACATAGAAGAGAAAATACAACACACTATAAGCCACATATTCAGTTTTCTGTAGAGAGGCTGGTGGGTTTGATTCAATGATGGCTACATGACTGCAAGAGGACACGGAATAGGCAAAAAGCTACATTTTCCTTTGTGTAACAAACAAGCTTTTAATTCTTCAAATGAAAATGCTCTTCAGCTTCACTTGTCAAAATATACCCTTAACATCAAGTGAACAGAAGTTGAAGAAACCTGAATTTTCACATTCAATATTTATACACAAACAAAAGGCGATGGTGAATTTGTGAATCAATACTGTTTAAGTAAACAAAGTGGCTATTGCCACAGTACTGTAGAACTAACATTCTCATTTGTCACTATCCACAGAGCCAATCAGTGCCCTCATTATCACGAGTAGACTCTTATCCCGTGACCCTGCTGCCACAGTACTGTGGCAATAAGCATTGCACATGTCATGTGCCTATTTCATAACAGGAAAAGCCTAGGATACCAGTTAAAGGATCTTTTATGAATTTTAAAAGTTTTGCATCCTTACATGTGTCATTTCAAGAAATATCTGTATCCAGATGGAAACAGGAAAACTGGGTTAAAATGGTGATACATGTATGCCACACCTATATGTGACGCTGTACACAAACACAGACAGAGCTGCAAAATACACTAAAATCACAGATGAATGCAGTGAGCATGCAGATGAAGTCCTTCTTCATAGAGTACAAACATGAACACATCAAGAAGAAGAAGATGGCAGGTTTTGTTGAAGTAATGCTAATAAACTTAGCAGTGCTTGTAGCATGAACACAACTCTGTAATCTGCCATTGTTATTGTTGTTGTTACCGGTTATTATGTCTGGGGTTTTCTTCTTCTGGTCACATAGTACTATGCCGTCATCATTTCCAAAAAAGCGGTGTTTTGCCTATTCATATGGCAACATAAGAGCAACATTGTTTTTCTGTTCTGGGACTCATTCTCCAAAAATACCATTTCAGGACACCAACAATACTTGTGTCATGTGGAGAAAAAAAAGCCAAATCTATAAGAAACTTTTGCGAATTGACATAATTTTGTTGTCAAGTGTATGGGGCATATACACCATATATCACCACAGTACTGTGGCAACAAGAGGTTAATGAATTCATCTAGTATACATGATTGACTCTGGAGCAACAAGATGTTGTCACAATACAAATACTAACATTTTTGGCTCTATGGCAATAGACAAACCAATATTTTGTGCTGCAGTACTGTGGCACCAGCCACTGCTGTAAGTAAAACTATACAAGAAAAAGGGTCCTATGTAAATTCATCTTAATCTTATATCCAAAAACTTTTATGTTTTTCACATTCACTATGAACATGCACAATCTCTTTCAATCAGCTTCAAAATCCAAATGCCACTGTTTGTTTTAGGGGGAAAATACATTTGTACATGTTGTTTGAGGTTTAAAAAAAAAAAAAAAAAAAAAAGGTTGTAAGACAAGCAAGAAAGGCATAACTCTAGCTTGTTAACTTGTTTTAGATCAGTAATGGTTTCAGACAATGGCTGAAAAGGCACTTACACATGATGTTTGGATGCAAAGAAAAGTGGAGCCTGACATCCAGCTGAGGACTGTTACAATACAATGAACCATGATGTTACAATACATCACTAGTGAAGTGATGGGAATGAAATGTCAGAATAGGAGAAAAACACCTTTGAGCATGCTTTGTTTTTGCTTCATTATTGTTCTTGTGGAGCCACAGAGGCAGAGGATGAAGCCAGAGAGGTGGGGGTTGGAGGTTCAACTGAGTTTACAATGGCAGCATTTATCGTTGTAGTGGTTGGTCCATTTCCTGGGAAAAAAGAGGGAGACTGACTCGTGAAGCGGTGGAGTTCTGCAGCTGTGTGAGAGGTAGGAGAGTCTGGAGGTTGAGGAGAGACCTTCAGAGAGAAGAGAAGGAGGAGGATAGGAAGTTAAAGATAAGAGGAGTTTCTGATGTACAAATAGGCATGTGACTGCCTTTGCTCTCAAGCTCTTCATCATTCATCACAGGCTCGGGTTGAATATTGGTGATATTTACAGCACTCAAAATGCCTCCTGTATGAAGAAATCATTGGGTGGTTTTCTCTGTCTAAGACATGATGTGCATATGTATAAGTTTACTTACAAGACTGAAATAGAAGTTGTCATCCTTTGTCATATTTTTGCTTGGCTAGTGTTTTTAACCCATAAAGACCCAAATATCTACCGGTGGCCAAAAGAAATCACTGATATAAAATGTTTAACACCTGCTGGTCCATGAATCCTATCAATGCATACAAATAATTGGTGTGAAATACAGTTTTTAATCTTTTCATGGTCATCAGATATGACCCACTTGGACTTTAAGAGGTTCCATAGTGAACATGGAAACAACATCATCTTCTACAACATTGATTCACTTGTAAAACCCATGAAGTTGGATCAGTGACAGGAGATGGAGGCAATAGATTTAGCAGAAAAATGTATCTTTTTCTAAAGTTTTCTTTTATTTGGATAAATAAAACCTCAACTTTAATCTGACCTTGAACCTTGACATAACCAGTAAATGAAATATCAGAAAACCCCATATTTTCACTTAAAAATGCAAATTACAAAGCATGGAGCGGGGTGGACTCTTGGACAAGGCCTTTGCACTATATGCCTATATATGTGATTCTTCCCCTTTGTCTGTCTATGTGTCCAACAGAAGGATTACACAAAGATTTTCATGTGGCTTGGTGGAATAAGCTCCTTAAGTTTTGAAGCAGATCCATAAAACGGTGTAGAGACTGAAATAGTCTTTCACTTTCTTTAACATTGAGTAGCTGGAGGCTAACGTTGAACATAGAATGGTAATAAGCTAAGAGATGAATTCGAAATAAGACCTTTGTTACTATGGTAACAGTCTATTGAACCAAATGTGGTGTAACTGAAGAGAGAATATTCAGACACGTCATAGCTTTGGGTTCTTCAAAGGGAGAACGGTGGTGGGTCTATTCACATGGACTCTTATGGAAGAGGTGGCTCACATCTGTCACTGAACAACCACTTAGTTAAACTGTTGTTTTCATGACAATCACATGACCACCTGATGATCTAATACATTGCATAATAGATTAGCAAATAATGACACCACCTGGTAAAAGTAAGTAAGTAAGTTTAATTTATATAGCACATTTAAAACAGATAGGACTGGCCAAAGTGCTGTACAGTATCACACTAAAAGGCTAAAAGTAAATAAAATAGAAAAACTAAAAGCAATACATTATCAATCAGCAAAAATAAAATACAAAATACATTTCAACAGACAGGAGCATTTAAAAACAAGATTAAAGGTAGGGATAAAAAAAAAAAAAGAGATGATTTAAGAACCTAAAATGAATGAAATGATCATTTTATGTTAGAAGTGAATAGTTGAGTTGCTGTAACCATGGGGCAGAGAAGTATCTTAAATATGTAAAACCACAGACAGCCACTGGCAGTGACTCCAAAAAGCTCTGACTCCCATAGATACTGAGCTTCAACAGTTATTTCCTGTATCACCTGTTTAATTTAGAAATGATCTGATGGTTCATCGCTCAATTACTGATATGTCAATCAGATCTCTTCTTTGATATGTGCATATTGGCACCTCAGTATGAAAGCTAACTCACCTGCTTAACACTTTACAGTTCTCTTTATTTAATAGTATAATTTTTTTTCCCCCTGACAAACATTTCAGCTGTAGGTGTGGTTAGTAGGTTAGTCTAACTAGACTGTAAAATGATTTTCTTACTCAGAAGTTTTACCAAGAGAGTAAACTAACCCTTAAGCTTACAGTCCAGCCCCTTTGTCCATAAATGGTCAATTCTGGATCCAAAAAAGTCAACATGATGACAGCTAAATTTCAAACTACTGACAGTTCAGACACCAATGGGTTATGTGATATTCCTCTGTATAATAATTATACAAACTCTGCAGAGTCAGAATGTTAACAGCAGCTTTATATTCTGACATGCAGTTGAAAACATCTGTACTTTTTTGTCTGTTTTCTTCTTTCTACAATAATAATAAAAAAAAAGTTAAAAAGCAACTAGAGTTACAAATAACCCCAAGACTCCTATAAACATTTGCAAAATGTTGGGAATGAGACTATATATTGATACATATTCCAATTTTCCTTTGCTTAAACGTCCAATACAATTGACTTACAGTGAGCCTGTTTACATGCATACCAATACTCCCATCATTATCCAATTTCTGGAGTTATAAGGTTATTGAAGTGATCGTGTAAACAGGATAATCTAACAGGCTTTATCAACAGCAGTTAACTATTTCTTAAAAATTAGATTAACATTCTTAAATTAGTCGCCAATACTCGTATTGCTTCCCGCATGTATACAGGTTAATCTGATTTATTTCATTATTTCATGTCTGTGCACGTGTAAACACAGTTAAATATAGTAGAGGATGGAAGTTAAATAGTCATATGTGTGTGGAAGATAAGAGGAAGTTTAAGTTTACCATCACTATGTACGTACAAACTTCGATAGAAATCCGATAATTTATTGGAGCATCTGAACCAGGGTTTTTCCGTTTTTATATTGTGCATGTAAATGCCATAGATCTGATTATTACAATGATGTGATTGGTCCCAGATATCAGACTTTAATTGTCATATAAACAGGCTAACTGATATTAGTCGCTGAATTTCAAAATGAATTTATGCACAGATTATGTAGAAATAAGGCAGTATTTACATCATCAAGAAGAAGAAGAAATAGTCCACAGTAATTCACAAGGAGAAGAGTGGACTACTAGTCATAGTTGAACACTGAGTGCCCTTTCTGTTATTCAACATTAGTGTAGATAAAGTTCAGCCCTTGAAATGTTCCTGAGTGTAAATGAAGATAAAATAGGACGCTTGACTTAAAAGAAAATACTGTGACTTGGCTTTGAGAATACCAAGGTGATCATTGTGTTGGTGATGGATGATTCTAACATACATTCAAGGCTGAAGGTGGGAAAAAAAAGGTGCACTTTTCATAACCTTGCACAAGTTGAGTCTCATCAGAGTTTATTGTCATTGTCTTGTACATGTTATTTAATTGGACACTCTTTCATCAAACTGTACTTCACACATAATCTTTCATCTCTGACTTCAATGTTCCAAATTATTGCCTATTCAGAGTTCATTTACCTTTCGTTCTACAATTGCTTGGCTTCACATACACATGCACCTGCCTGTTGATTAATTCAGAAGTGTTTTACAATCTTAAGAAGGAGAGCTGCCAATCATGATGCATCAGCCTCATCAGTGATGCAGAAAACTATGTGTGTGTGCTAGTTCACTCCACTGGTTTTAGAAAATCATCAAACCTTGAATAATTTATGCATCCTATTTGACTCAGTGCTACACCGAGAATAGGTGATTTATTATTACATATTATTACTTTGTAAATTTCTGTTTTTCTCTCTTATTCCACTAATATTTTTGCTTTTAATTTTCCACTCAAGAACATATTGTTGTTAAATATTAATTCACTGAAGTCTTTCTAATATTTTAGTTTATACTTGAGGCTTTCTTCATATTCATCTACTGGACAGAGACTGTCCTGTGGCTGTTACAAAAAACTACGATTAATGACCCTGTAGCTCGCCGGCATGTTCTGTCAAGAATGAAATACAAGCTGAATTTTCAAGGTTGTCAGATTTTGCCACAGTGTCCGCGTCCTGTGGTGTTGATGCAGGGGATCAATCTCCCAATATATGAGGGTGGTACTTTCACTGGAGACTAAAAATGTTTCTTTTTGGCTTTTCCCTTCAGAGGTCACCACAGCGAATCACATTCGCATGTTGATTTGACACAGGTTTTTATGTCGGATGCCCTTCCTGACACAACCCTCTGTATTTATCTGGGTTTGGGACCAGCACAAGGAGACATTGCCTCCTTGTATAGGGATGTATAGTGTAAAGGGCCTTACCCAAGGGCCCACCTGAGGATCGAACCGGCCACACCAAAGTCAGTGGTGTTAACCGCTAAGCTACCCAGTCGCTATATTACTAACTAACTTACTTACTTAATTAATTAATTACTTTCACTGGAGACTAACTCAACTAATTAAATGAAAGTCCAAATGCTCAATAGTAACTATATTGTACTACTATATTCTGTATCTGTTACCATTTTTACATTATAAGTCATCAAAACATGGACGACTATAAGTACAGGCACATCTGCAAAAATTTGTCCGAAAAAGTAAAAATCTAAATTTTGCAAAAATGTAGACACACTTTGTAGATATTGTCTGAAGGAAGCTACGTAGAAAATGTTATATGAATCTGACCAGTCGTTTACTCAGTGAAGATGTTTGAAGTTGATAGTGAAGACAATGCCAGATGTTCCTTCATAATAGTTTATGGTTTATTGGTGAGCGAACAATATTATTAAGATTATGCTTTACTTACATTACCATCACCATGAATATCAGACCTGAAGACACAAACCCCATTGAGAACATTTAAGATGTATTGGAGATTCTTATTGTATTTTATGTGAAGGTCAGACTCTGGGCAGGAATGAATGTTAATTTATTTAGATTTGGCATTAGCATTGTGTGGCATTTACAATGTTACTGTAAATGAGCCTCCTAATTAAAAGACCATATGTTGTGTGTGTGTGTGTGTGTGTGTGTGTGTGTGTGTGTGTGTAAGGCTTGACTTTGTCATACCCTTTCTATGTTGTTCAATGACAACAACATGCAACATATGTTTTCCAGATTGACTAAACAAACAATCTGTTTATTTCTTATTACAAATTAATGATGACTGATGCAGAAATCGATGCAGATAAACACAAATTAGAACTATTTAGATTAGAACTAGAATTATGATGTTGTTTAAGAGCTGCTTCAAGCCAGAATTTTAGAAAAATTGCTCCTTTTCTGTAGGACTTTCAGTTCTCGTCAAAAAATTCCTCATGGACTCGGAAACAAAACTATCTTATTTTTCATATATTTATACATCTGTGGTTTTGGATCAGTTTATATGTAAAAACCACCTTTTTAATGTATTGTTTAGTCTTTTTGTATTTCACTCTAATTTATTGCGTGAGTATTTTTCTATCATATCACACAACTTTGCCTTTTTTGATTCTTATTTTTTATTTTAAATATCCTAAAAGCAGAATCCACAAAGAAAAAAAAGTTTTAAAAAATTAAAAATTTTAAAAAAATACATCAAAAAGGAGCAGGATGTTGTATAACTTATATACTCCTGCCTACTTAGCTAAGTCTCATACGAGTTCCTGAAACAAATCTTACACATGTCAAAATACATTTTCAGTGGTCGTTTAATTTACCATGTATACTTGTATGTGCACACACACACACACACGCACACTTACACACGTACCTGGCTGCACTGGGGGTTGTGGTACACCTGGTTACGAGGCGAGACCAAGGCGCAGTCGTGCGCTATGGTTTTCTCAGTGCGTGGAGCGCTTGGGTCACCGTCATCTACACCATTGGTTTTACACCGCACACTCTTCACACATAACACCTGTAGGACCACAGCAACATGTGACGTGGGTTAAGTAGAGAGGATTTAAAGCAGCACAACAAAATCTATACGTCATCTCCCTCTGTTTTAGAGACCCAGAGGGTAGTTACAAATAATACACCACCAACTACAAACATTTTAGGAATGAGCAGTATAGGTTATATAATTTTGTTATTCCATATTCTTTTTAACTTAACCCTCAAAGACATAAACCGCCACTGAAAACCACAAATCTACTGTACTAAAATGTTGAATAACTTCAAAACCACTAATCCTATCAATTCATGTAAATAATTCAGGTAAAAACGATTTCTAAGCTTTTCATCATCATCACATATGACCCCTATGGATGTTCAGAGACTGTTTAGAGAATGTGTGAAACACTGCCATATTCTGCAACAAGTCTGACACAATATAACGCTTGTAGATGCTTCTTTTTATGTTCACTTAATGACACATTTTGCTGAAAAAGTCCCTTTTGCCTTATTTTTCTTTGTTTTGATATGCTAACCTTTGAAAGTACTTTGAAAGTACTTTTATGATCATCTACATGCAGTAAATCAATTAAAGAACAACTAATTTTCACTGGAAAAATTAAAAATATTCATATAATAATATTTTACAATGGTGATAAATCAGTTGGGGAAAGTTTAATGTAAATTGATTTGAAAGTTGATTCAAAAATAGTTTAGATCCGGGGCGTCAAACTCATGTTGTTTCAGGGGCCACATACAGCCCAATACTACTTGAAGTGGGCCTGATCATAAAAATAATAACATAATAATATAGAAATGATATCAGTTCTACAATTATACATGTAATTTCTATGTTTTAGTGTGAAAAAAGTAAAACTTTTATTATTAAAATGTTTACATTTATAAACTATCCTTTAAAAACATGACAAAAAAGGAACAAAAAGAAATTTATTAAGAAAAAAAAGTACAATTTTTACAATGTATGCCATTATTTGGCCTCAGCTCCTTATTTTCACATGTTCATTATAATGTTCAGATCACAGTGGATCTACAAATATACAAAATATTTAATAACAGGTAGAATATTGGTACAATTATATTTAATTCTCTTGAGACATTTCTGGTTGTTCATATTTGTTCAGGTTCACATTTTTTTTGTAAAAGGCTAAACTGTAAATGTAAACATTTTTGTGTAATTATTTGTTTTACACAAAAAAGAGAAAAAAAACGTGGTTTTCCTTATTTATAGTTTTTTATAATAATGTTTTTATGGTCTGACCCACTTTAGATTGAATTGACCAAAAATTATTTTAACATCTTTGTTCATATCTTCTTCTGACTAATTCATCGCATGGGCTGGATTGGACCCTTTGGCGGGCCGGCTTTGGCCCCCGGGCTGCATGTTTGACATCCCTGGTTCAGATAGAGGTCTTTAAGTGTTAAAGGAACTTTTTTTTTTTTTTCAAGTAAATACTGTCAAGTGTAGTTCAGCGCACAAAGTCTAAACTTGAGGCGAAGTATCATAGTTAATAATCCAGTTCATTAAGTGATATTAGGAATATTCCATCATACATGCAGTGGCTTTATCTGACTGATAATAACAAGGCTGAGAATGTGTTTGCTACAGAAGAGACGGCAAAAATAAATGCCAAAGCCAATGTATGTCTTCAGTCTCATTCAGAGCTGACATTAACATGTGTCCACAGCGTCAAACGGTGACAGATCTGATGCGAGGTGTGAACAGTCTCAGGATACAATGACGACGCATTCAGATCCAATCAGTCATGATGCATTCAGAGGAGATCTGGGATGCTTATCCACATTCAGACTGCCTCAGCTGCTGCGTGATTTAATGTCAGTGCATCAGTGGAATCATATTCAAGTGTCTGTAGGATATCTGAAGCTTACAAAAGCTCACAAAGACATATGAGTGCTTGTTTTGTGCCGTGCTGCAAGAGAGCAATTGAGTGACACTCCACATATTTTCCTCTGTGAGTAAAAATGGCATTTGCAGTTTGCATAATCTGGTAGAAATTCAAGTAGCTTTTGACACTACAGCTCAGACCTCACACAGTAATAGTGGTGTAATGTTTCAGTCAAAAAGAGGTGATAATGTTGTAAGTACCATTTATTCTAAGAAGAAATAGAAATGGTAATTTACCACATTACAATCTTCAAATTCATCATCTTTTAGAAAATAAATTTTCACTGTAAAAACTGATTATTACATTACAACTACTGCTATTTACATGGTAATTACCTCTGCCAAGGAGGTTATGTTTTTGCCGGCGTCTGTCTGTCTGTCTGTGTGCAACATAACTCAAAAAGTAATGGATGGATTTTGATGAAATTTTCAGGATTTGTTGGCAATGGCACAAGGAAGGAATGATTAACTTTTGGGGGTGATCCGAAAGAAATCCTGGATTCTGAATCACTTTGAAATTTTCATTAACATTGGGGTCAATGGGGCCAAAAATTTTGTTTCTCA